>CAJPEV010006295.1:0-10755 GCA_905338385.1 Darwinula stevensoni
TTTTTTTTTTTTTTTTTTTTTTTTTTTTTTTAGTAGAGGAAGTGGGAGTTAATGGGAGGGAGAGGCTTTATCATTCTTTTCCAGCCCCTGGGAGAGCCATTGTTTCATTGGCTCGGGCACCAGACCGGTCAATTGCGTACACTCGGGCCGCGCGGTTTCGCGGGGTTCTTATTTTCGCGACGGAAGTCCCTTCGAAGGGATCCGGGATCCCGGAAGCGAGGTCGGACTCGGAGCCGGAACGGAAGGCGCGAAGTCGGTCGGCTTTCGAGAAAATTCGCGGAAAATCGGCACGAATGCAAAATGTCGGTCGAGCTTTTCCCGTCTCGTTCGACTGCGCCTCGGCACTCACAGCCGGTTCATCCAATGGCAAATGACGGATTTCCATAACCGGACGCGAAATCAAGAACCCCGCAAAGTGCGTCGCGGCGATCCCTCGATACGGGAGTGGGAGGCGCTTGCAGCCGCCCCTGGAATCCTCCCAAGGGTGCTCGGGTCCGCCCCTGGAGGATCTTCAGCGAACGTCACTCGAGTTTTTCGTCGGGCGTGAGGATGTGCGTGCCTTCGAGAGTGCGAGGTGTGCGTGCGAATCGCGTGTGACGGAATTTCGCAGCCGCGGGTGTCGCCGATTCGGATGAGGATTCCTCGCAGGTGAGAAATCTAAGTCACTTAAGAGGGAATTCAAGCCACTTAAGAGTGAACTGATGTCACTTGAGAGGGAATTGATGTCACTCGAGAGGGAATTGATGTCACTTGAGAGGGGATTGATGTCTCCAGCGCGAATCGAGGTCTCCGAATCTGAAAACCGCGAAGCTCGAGGCCACCAGAAGATTGACTCGTCAATTGGCTTGTCAATTGACTTGTCAGACCCTCTTCCGCTAAAACGCCAGGCGACAGCTGTCCTGACAGATGCCCGAATGACGAAACCCAGGCCTCCGACTGCTTCGATGGCAGATGATCCCCGAATGCTAATTAATTCGCTAATTAGCGACTCCCAGTACTTGGAATGAGTGACACGCCGCCGCCGTGTTTGTTTATTTACTCTCGAAAGGATTTGTCGATTCGAAATTCGAAGTGGAAGGGTTAGTGTCGACCGGAGGCCCTCGCGCCGATCGGAGGAAATTCGATTTAAATGCACAAAATGGACGCCGTTTCGACCGATGCCGATTGACTCGTACCGATTGACGATCGTGCCGATTGACGGGGGCGGATGAGTCGCTCACAAGTGCGAGACGGAACTTCCGGGCGAAGAACAGACGGTTCCTCGGATTTCCCCCGTGTGAAGAGGCTCTCGGATTCCGCAGTGTGAAGAGGCCGTTAGTGTTTGGGGGTCGAGGTGGGTCGCACGGGTCGCTTGCGGTCCATTCGTCAGGGCCGAAAGACAGGGAGCTCTGTTGTCCCGCCTCCGCCCCTTTCAATCTGCCGACGGGACACACGGTCGGGTGTTTTCACAACTGGGCGGGGAGGGAAGGGAGGCTTTTTCGGGGATTGCGAGGAAGGACGGCATTCGGTGAAGACGGGAAGGACGGCATTCGGTGAAGACGGGGAGGAAGGACGGCATTCGGTGAGGACGGGGAGGAAGGATGGCATTCGGTGATTGAGAGGATGGCATTCTGTGATTGCGAGAAAGGACGGCATTCGGTGATTGAGGAAAGAACGGCATTCCGTGATTGCGAGGAAGGACGGCGTTCGGTGATGATTGCGAGAAAGAACGGCATTCGGCGATGAGAAGTCTCGAGGCACTCGAGTTGCTGATTGCAGGTTTGAAAGGAAATCCGGTCTATCCGCAAAAAAAGAGTCCATTTCGGCACATGCACGAGGGACGCCCACGTATTCATTTTTCCTGGATGAGGCGGTAGTCGTCAATGTGTGGTCAATGATTGGTCAATGATTGGTCGATGAGGGGTCGATGAACGGTCGCAACATCGCATCTCCGCGCAGCATTTCATCCCTGAAATTCGAGCAAAATTGCAAACAGTTTTCGAAAGTTTCCCAATTGCACAGAAGTCGCAATTGAAAATTGCACAGAAGTCGCAGTTGAAAATTGCACAGAAGTCGCAATTGAAAATTGCACAGAAGTCGCTTAGGGCGAGGTGCTTCCGCCGACCTCCGTCATTTATCCATTCAATGACGGGGTGGAACAACTTAAGACTTTGGGTGGTTCAGATGCTTTAACCGTCGGTTACACACCGGTCACCTCCACGACTTCGCGGAATGTATAGCCTGCTTTACATGATAATTAATATGCATTATCATTCTTTTCATATAATATTGGCGTAACTGCTCGTGAATTCAAGACCTCTGGCTTAAAAAAAAAAAAAACTAGTTTTCAGCTTCCAGCACGAGCAGTAATTTCAGCGAAATGCTGATCTGCATTTTCAACGTTGAATAGTCTCAACGACTCCGGTTGAGATTCCCGCGCCTATCGGCTAGCACGTAAACACGCGCATCCTCAACCACTGGCTCGAGACGCCAGGACTGAGTTACAATAGTTGAAGCAGCCGAAACAGTCGAAGTAGTCACAAGAGTTGAAGCAGTTGAAATAGTTGAAACACTCGAAACTGTTGAAGCAGTCGAATTAGTTGAAGCACTCGAAACTGTTGAAGCAGTCAAATTAGTTGAAATAGTTGAAACACTCGAAACTGTTGAAGCAGTCAAATTAGTTGAAATAGTTGAAACACTCGAAACTGTTGAAGCAGTCGAAACAGTTGAAACAGATGAAGCAGTCTAAAGAAGTGATTGGATTCTCAGACCTCCGCCAAGGTCGCCGCGATGCAGAATGAAGGCGAGAGGGAAGCTCGAAGGCAGCCATCCTCGACGAGCAGGATAAAGGGTATTCCCTTTTTCCTTCCATGCGGAGGATATCGTATAAAATAATATCGTATAAAAGTATAATCGTATAAAATGAAGGCTCTACGGACAGCCATCTCATCCGTCAGAATTTTCAATAAATACGATATATATATATATATATATACATTTTTTATATTAAATTCCCCGAGTAGATAAACCAGTATTTCCACTTTTCCGACCTTTTCTTTGGAATTTTGGAAAGAATTTTTTATTCTTTTTTTCGGTCGACTCTCCGTTTTTTATCCCGACCAGTCGTCCTTTCAGCCCCTTAATCATGTCGAGATGAGCCCGACATGATACCCGACATGATACTTAACCGCCTCTGCTGCTGCCGCGTGGGCGGATGCTTCATTAAGGGGAAATATTAATTGAGAGGTAAGCCATGGGCGGGGACCGGCTGGTCGGCGGTGGTGTCGGATGTCGGCGGGGACGGCTTCGCTCCGCGATAAGGCGATGGCGAAACGGCGTGTACGGTGAAACGACGTGAAACATGATGAAACATCGTAGAAAATGGTGAAACATCGTAGAAAATGGTGAAACAGCGTAGAAAATGGTGAAACATCGTAGAAAATGGTAAAACGTCACGGAAGGTCTTGAAACAACGTAGAAAATGGTGAAACAGCGGAAATAACAGATTTCAATAAATAAATAAAAATTAAAAAATGGAATTCGGATAGATATGCTGAAACAGTTTGAGAGAGAAAAAAAAGACCATCCTGGTGCAAAACAAAAAAAAAAAATGTTGGAGCAGTGCTCTCTTGCCTGCATTTCGGAAACGAACGCGAAGTTCCGCAGATGGCGGAAACGAAAATTGTGCAAATGAGAGGATGACAGAGATGGATTAACGGGGACAGCCGACGACTTTTTTTATATTTATTTCCGAGACGATTCTTTTTTATTGGTTTTTCGGGCGAATTCGAGCCAGATGGTGTGCGCCACGGCATAACACACATGATGTAGTTTCATATTTCAAAGTTCCCTGGCGCAATTGAGGGCAGAAGGCAGTAGAATCCGGAATGAAAAAAAAAAAAAATCCGGAATGAAAAAAAAATTTTATAGAACAAAAAAAAAAATCCGGAATTGAAGATAAAATTTTCCAGAGCAAAAAAAAAATTTCCTGAATGAAAAAAATTTCCGGAATGAAAAATTGACTCAGCCGGAAGCAAAATCGACTTCCCGCTCCCACCCACGCAGTCGATTTTCGAGTGAAAGAAGCGAAGAGAAGGAACTGCCGGACTTCATGAGGTTGCACGAGAGGGCGGGATTATCCTCGGGGCCGCGGGGACCTGAAGGGGCCGCCGGGACCAGTAGGGGCCGCGGGGACCTGTCCGCCGATACAAAAGGCGGGGCGATATATCAGGTGGACGCGCATAAATCGCGGCGAAGAGGTGTGGTTGGACGCGATTTCCCCGGTTGCGAACTCTCGTTTCACACTCGTTTTTTTTTTTTTTGAGGGGCCTCCGGGGTGGAGGGGACTGAAAAGGGGCCATAAATTCGGCTGGAGTTCCTGGCTTTTCCTTCTTGCTGGAGTTGCTGGATTTTCCTCCCCTGATGGAATTCTTTTGGGGCTGTTTTTTTTCCGTCTTCATCCTGGGGAATTTCTTCGCCGCGCAAGTTTTTGACCCGCAGTGACGTCACAGAGAGAATTGGCGATTGGCACAGAGATTCGATGATCACTCCGATAAGAGCCGATGGATATCCGCGCGCCGATATTTAGAGCGTGCAGAATGATTGCAAAATTGCCTGCACCGACGGCGATTCCTCGCGAAGCAACAAATGAGTCCCCCGGCCTCGCACAGAGACAAGTCAGGAAATAAATCTCAACATATTAATCTTCTCCCGAGTGATAAGTCCCCTTTCAAACTGCCATAACTTTTAAAACACTCCCGCGATCGCGTTGCAATTTTTTGCACCGTCTCGCCCGATCATCGAGGCTTCTTACGTGCCGTTTTCGTTCCGTTCCGTCTCGGAATCAAGTAGTTTTTAGAAGTAAAAACTTCTGACTAAAGAGTCAGTGAGCGACTTAAGTCGTTAAGTCGCTCACTAAAGAGTCAGTGAGCGACTTAACGACTAAACCAAGAAGTGGTCGACCGACGCGAATCGCGCCTCACAATCGCAATCGCAATCGCGCCTCACACTTCGTAACGGGCAGCGACACGTACTCTGTCGCTAACCGTCAGTTCGAAGTCCATCATTACTTAATTCTGAAACAAAACAAAGCAAAAACAATAGGCAAGAAACCTCAATGATTGGGTAACACTGTGCAAAAAATTGCAACGCAATCACACGAGTGCTGCAAAAGTTATTGCAATTTGAAATGGGTCAGTGACTTGTCACACACGTTCTGTTCTAATGAATTTCCTCGTCTGTTCTGGCTGCTGCTTAAAGTATCTGCGGGGAGATCGGCTCCGAGTTTGTGAAATTTATGATATAGATATGTAAAATTTATGACAGCGTTTGTCTTCGTTTTCATTCGCGCGGGCCGGCCCTTCGGTTGCACATTGAAAAAAATTCCGAGAAGTTGTCCATCATTTTCAAACGAGACGGAAATTTGCCAGTCCCTTTCAAATACGTACTCATGGGAAAAGTACGGGGGGGACTGAAAAAGTTATGAGCCTAATTAGGAAGGGAATATGCAAGGAAGGCGTCGATCGTGTATGATGTAATATAATAGGGATCTATATTTATATTTAATAATTTATGTATAATATATAATAGGTCTTGTGATGGCGTGGACAAAGTTTCATCACGATTTTCACAGAATCCTCTTTACGTAGCTTAATCCGATAGGTCGCGTGTAGCCGTCAGCTATCGTGGAAAATGTTGAGCAACGAGCCGCGATCCGGTACCTTTTGCGAAAAAGGGTCAAGCGCAAAAGACATCCACGCGGATGTGCAGGGGACACTGGGAAGCGATGCACCATCACGTGCGACTGCGAGAAGGCGGGTGGCGAATTTCAAACGAGGAAGAGGAGGCAGCTCGGAAGGCGACTCCCGGATCGGACGTCCGGTCGCTTCCTCGTCGATGGGAAACGTCGACGCCGTGAACGATATCGTCTCGGAAAACCGTCGAGTGACGATTCGAACCATCGCACAACTTGTGGGAATATCACGAGGGCGGGTGGAACATACAATTCGTTTTGAATTGAAACCGAGGAAGGCGTCCGCCCGATGGGTGCCACGGAATCTCAACGAAGACCAGAAGCAAAGACCAGAAGCGAAGACCAAAAGCGAAGACCAGAGTGACCTTGTCACAGACGTATCTCCAACGGTTTCTTGCAGGCACTGACGATTTTCTGTTTCATCTCGCTTGAGACATGGGTTCATCATTTAGACCCAGAGACGAAAGGACGGTCTCACCGGTGGAAACTCCTCGCTTCGGCGTCGGCCGGGAAAGGCACGGCATCCGTATTATATGCGACAAGGCCGCTCCGAGGCGCTTCTGGTCTTCGTCGAGGTTCCGTGGCACCCATCGGCCTTCCTCGGTTTCGGTTCAAAACGACGTGCTCCGCCCGATCTCGTCATTTCCCTTCGATATTCCCTTGGACGTCCACTTCAGGAGTCGCCTTCCGAGCTGCCTCCTCTTCCGAGCTGCCTCCTCTTCCGAGCTGCCTCCTCTTCCGAGCTGCCTCCTCTTCCTCGTTTGAAATTCGCCACCCGCCTTCTCGCAGTCGCACGTGATGGTGCATCCCTTCCCAGTGTCCCCTGCATATCCGCGTGGATGTCTTTTGTGCTTAACCCTTTTTCGCAAAAGCTTCCGGATCGCGACTCGGTGATCGAATTTTTCCGCGATGGCTGACGGCTGCACGCGACCGATGATCGCATTTAAGCTACGTAGAGTATTCCGTGAAAATCGTGATGAAACTTTGTCCACGCCATCACAAGACCAATTACATATTATACATATATTATTAATTATAAATATATATACCTATTATATTACATTCCTTCGTACATGACCGACGCCTTCCTTGCATATTCCCTTCCTTCTCATGCTCAGAACATTTTCAGCCACCCATCGTAATAATGGTGCATTACAGTTGGAAGTATTCCAGGCAGGAAACTACTTGAACCCTCCTCTTACTAATTCTTTTACGGGCAATTCATAAATATGCAATACAATAATATAGGTATCTACATATAAAAAGCCAGGCCCGATGATAGGCACAAAGACCGTGAGGTACAGAGCTCGCCAAGGCGCTTCCCAGCCCGATACCCAAATTACAGAAGGGGCAGAAGACGAATTGCAATTTTTCCTCAAAGAGATACTTCGCCCCATTCACGGAATGCAACCGCGCAAAAAAAAGGAGAGAAAATCAGCTGACTCAGAAGTCAGAGGGAGAGAGAACGGCTTAGCGATCGCATTTAAAAACTGGCATTTGCAAGGAGATCGTGGCCCTTTTTGGGTTCTGGCTCCTTTTTTTTTTAGTTTTCTCCGTCATAATGCAGGGTGGACCGGATGGTGGTTTTCACTCGAGTGAAAAATACACTCGAGTTGAGTGAAAAATACCGTCATTTGCAAAAATAAAAAAAAAAGAACTATCGACATAGTACCGAGTTCTGCGAGGCATTCAGGTCTCGAATTTTACTTTTTTGGAATGTTCCACGGCGATATTGCCTTTCGAGTCCCCCCGGCGAAGCTACTCCGCGATGATTCCGCGATGATTCCTTGAAGCGGGTGGAGTTGGCGACCGAAAAGACGGCCTGCAACTTCTTCGAGCGACCGAAGACCGCCAGACGTGGGAGAAGAAGAAGCCTTCCCCCCCCCCTCCCCCTCCCCTCCCCCCCTCCCCCCCCCTCCAATTCTATTGTCATGTGGGAGCCAAAAGTCGTATAGCTGTCTGAGTCATATAGCGAGCAAGTCATATAGTGAGCAAGTCATATAGCGAGCCTTCACGCGAAGTATGGGGCTACCGTGAAAATAGGCGATTCCGGACTTGTGGCCTTTACGGCCGCTGCAGCCGACGAAGCGATGCGGGAGAGAAACGGGGAAAAGTTCTTATAGTACTTACAGATGGTACTTAGTAGTACTCAGATGTATTCCTTAGATCTATTTCTAGGAGATAGTACTTGGACAGTCGTTTCCATTCTCGGATCCTCTCGCGACATCGCTTTGGTACTGACATTCCTGTAATCATTCCCGTAATCATTCCTGTAATCATTCCTGAAACCGGCGACGAGGCGCGTGGGTCGATGAATGGGTGGATGGGGATGTTCGCACCCGGGAATTTTTCTGCAGGTGATCCATTGCCGGTTGGTCCATCCCGGTTGGTCCATCCCGGTTGATCCATCCCGGTTGATCCATCCCCGTGTGTTTTTCCTTCGCCCCCCATCCATCATCGCCCCCCACGCATGGCCGGGGGGCGTCTGCGTTCACGCTCGGGGAAAATTCCGCCGAATTTATTCCAATTGGAAAAAGATCTTCATTCGCTAAAGCGCACTAAAGGACACCAAAGGGCGCCGAAGGGCACTAAAGGGCATTAAAGGGCACTTCGTAAAACGAACTCCAAGTCAATTCACTCGAGTTCGCGTTGTTTTCCCATCGAGATAATAGAATCCTTGGATCGGACAAGAGAAAGTGGAGCCCGCGATCATCAATCCTGCCGGATGAGGCTTCCCCCCTGCGCGATGAAGATGTCTTTTCTTCCTTTTTTTTCTCTCTCTCTCTCTCTCTTTGTATCTTCTGCTGTATCATCTCCGATGGGCTCCACCTATTTTTCCACCTATTTTTCCGCCCTGGAGGGTGGAGGCCTTCTTTCTCAACGGGCATCCAGGAAACTTTTTTCGTCGCTCATCAGTTTCACATTTTTTTCACATTTAAATTTTGGAAGAGGCTTTGCCCCCATTTCGCCCCCCCCCCCCCCCCCCGTTTTGCCCCCCACTCTGCCCCTCTTTTGAAATTGCGTTTAGGTGAGATTTCGAAAGAAACATGCTCGAAAATGGAACAATCTGATTTTTTTTTCTTCCGACTTGGAATGTGGAATCATGAAAATCGTGAAGAATGTCATGACAGCCCTACCGGATCTCCCTCTCGGACATGAAGACATGAAGACGTCAACATTTTTTTTCTTCAAATCCAATGTTGTTGGGATGGCCTGTCACCGCGAAAATCCCCCTCGCAGCCGTTGCACAGCCTTTTTTTTTTTTTCCTTTTTACCTTTTGGCTTTTTTTTTCCATCCCGGTCGAGGGAGGGTCGAGGAAAAATCGCCTCCTTTCACGAGGTGACACGGGCAATCTGTCATGACAAGGGGAGGGAAGCCCCTCGGACACGCCAACTTGTCCGCAATAAATGAAGCCATGAACCCACCCGCACGATGGGATCGACGACAAAGTACGCCCTAATCACCCGTCTCCTCGTGCCAGTCTCACTTTTCTTCGTCAGAACGCGAGGGAGGCTCGCCGTAACAAGGGAGGCTCGCCGCAGCAAGGGAGGCTCGCCGCAGCAAGGGAGGCTCGGCAAGGGAGGCTCGTCGTAACGAGGGAGGCTCATCGACTGGGAATGAGTTCTCTCTGTTCTCGAGGAATCTCGCCCCGCCGAGCGGGTAAAAGGGGGGAACATTTTTTCCGTCTCGTTCGTTGAGGCGTGACGCCTCAAATCACCTCAAAAATAATGCCTCAAATCAGCCCGAACAAGTATAGAGTGAAAACACACAAATTTCCAAGAAATTACCTTGTGTCCGGCAAAACTTTCGTTCTACCCTATTTTTTTCACTCGAGTTCTTCACTCGATTTATTCACTCGAGTTCTTCACTCAATTCATTCACTCGAGTTCTTCACTCGATTTATTCACTCGAGTTCTTCACTCGATTCATTCACTCGAGTTCTTCACTCAATTTGTTTCATTCAAATTTTTTGTCTCAGGGTTGCGTGGGAGCCAAGGATGAGGTGAGGTGGATGGCTGCTGAACAGGGAAAGTCTTCTTCGCCCTATGGATCAAAACCCTTTCAGGGGTGAGTTCCAATTCAGTTCCAATTCCGTTCCAATTCGGTTCCAATACTGTTCCAATTCGGTTCCAATATGCTAAATTTCAGTCGATATTGACAAAATGTCCATACAAAAATAAATGGCGGAGATATAAGAGATCCTGAGGCATGTCATCGCGTCGCATTTATTATTATAAATAACAATAATATAATAAATGCGATGCGATCTTGAGGCACGTTATCGCATCGCACTTTTTTCATGAGCCAAGTGACGAAAATTTGATTTCGACCGACTTCATCCGAACTCAAAGACGTGTGCGCTCGAGGTAATTGAGCCGTGCCAATTGACCTGTTCCCCGGTTGCCAATTGACCAATTTGAAACATGGCCAGTGTCAGTTTTAGTTACGAGCGGTGGTACGGCATTTGATACGCCTTTAAATACTGTTACCACCGAAAAATGTTCTCGAGGCCTTTACAAGCTAAGGAGTATTGCCCCCTCAGAATGCCAGCGTTCTTTATGGCTTTACGGCCCTCGGAGCGCTAATTAGTGCCAATTAGATTCCGCGAAGCGAAGAAAGCGGAAAAACGGCCGAGACCTTTCGACGCAACCTCTGAACGGGTTGAGACAAAACCCGGTGATTATCCGCGCGTCGGGGGGACCTTGATTGATCGACAGACCGAGACGATCATGATCATCATGATCGCCATGATCATCATGATCGAGGTTCAAACGATCGCTAATTGCAAAAAGCTCTTTCCCAGCTCTATTCCAAATTCTCATGATCCCTGACTCGTGGCACCCGTCTTTGCCCCTTTTTGGCTCCTCGGGCAGGCTGGAGGAGCCAAAAATGAAATCTGGCTCCTCCAAAAACTGAAAACTGGCTCCTCCAAAAACTGAAATCTGGCTCCTCCAAAAACTGAAAACTGGCTCTTCCAAAAACTGAAATCTGGCTCGTCCAAAAAAAATGTAATCCGACACCC
>CAJPEV010006296.1:0-10746 GCA_905338385.1 Darwinula stevensoni
TAGGTAGTTATGTATCAAGTTTCATCTTTCCACACTAGCTCAATACGCTAGGACAAAAAGAATACTTGAAAACGTCGGCTCACAAAAATATGCCCACTAGGCATGGATCTAAAATTTTGCATTTTTCCTGAACTTATCGTATCGGTAGGCACGTCCATGCCAAGTTTCAGCTTTCCATGTGTCTCCGTTTTACTCAAGGAAAAATAATGTTATGGAGGGGGAATGAGTAAGGGCGGCAAAAAAGCCAAACGAAAGCCAAGGACTGTTTATGTTGTTTTCGATTTGAATTTGAATCTGAAACGCATGAAAGGGTTAATCGTTGCCTGATACTTTCACAAAATGAAACGAGCAATCTGGATGCAGACATTTTGATTGTCACTTCCACAGCTGCCTCCAATTTTTGTGCTTCATTTTTAGATATTGCTATTAAATTTGCTGAGCCGTTTCGTTAGCCCAAGTCGATCGAGAACGACTGAAGGCAATTGGCAGTAACTCTTCTGCCGGACACGAGATGGGAATATAGAATTTCCACTCACCATGAACCAGAGTGACATTTTCATGAAGCGATTATAAGAGCTTTGTAGGAATGTGAAAACCAATTTCAAAGGTTTTACCGTACTCCAACCTCAACCTCATCTCACTTCACCTTCTCTACGGAACTCTCTAACGTTAGGCCTAGGCCTAACCGACGGACTGTCATCGTGTCAGACCCAGGCCTACCTTTTTTCGTTCAAAAGAAACTCAATCCTCGGCCTACGGACCGATTAGGCCTGTAAAAATTAATCCCTCGTCTTCGAGACACTTCGTTGAGGACGTGTAACGTATCCAATCGTATGCCTATTCAGTCCCTCATAGCACATTTAACAGAGAACGTGTAACGTTAGACCAAATGTAGGTCTTTCACGAGTTTTATGAGCCACTTCGGTGCGGTCGGGGAACATTAGGCCTATCCAGAGTTCCTCGAATCGTCTCGACTCGTTCTGAGAAAAAGGTGTCTTTAGAAAGCATGTCATGGAAGCTGGCCGCCATCATGCTAATTTAGGCATGTCCGAATGAGATATCTTCATATTTCACCTAATCGATCGGCCCCTGCACAACACCGCTTCAATCTCAGCTCATCCCATGAATTCAGCACATTTATGTTTCCTGCATTAAAAAGAGAAGATACAGACAACCATGCGAAGGCCGATGAAGTCATGAATCTGGGATAACTAAGGCAAAAATTCGATTAAAACACTGAAGGACGGGACTGAAGCCATGTCACTAAGCCTAAATTAATGGCATCATTTCATTTTCCATCATGGCATTTCATTTTCCATGGCGAAATGGCGCACTGAAACCGAAACGAGGACTTTTTCTCACCTCCAGGTCAATATCTTTCGTTTGGTTGGTCTCTTTCTTCCAAAAACTTCCCAGGAGGGAGAAAAAATATATACAGGGTGGGCCAGAAGTTAGGAAACACGTTTGAACTCCAACATAACTTTTATGGAAAAACAATTAAACTAAGCAATGGTACACACAAAAGCACATGTTTATGAAGTATTCAAGAAAATATTATCATGAAACTTGTTTAATGTGTCAACTGTTATAGGTTTTTTTTTTACAAGTACAGTCTTACAGGCAAACTCGAAGGCATGATTCCACTGACAATCTCCATGTTGTGCAAACAAAAGGATCCCTGTGTGCAGAAGAGTCCTAGGGTTCATCTCATGCACAATGCCTTAGACTGGACTGGAGAAACATAAGTCGGCTGGAGTCAAATCCGGAGAACACGCTGGTGAATATATTCGGCATTGTGCGTGAAATGAACCCTAGGACTCTTCGGCACTCAGGGATCTTATTGCTGTCACAATGCGGAAATTACCAGTGGAATCATGCGAGCGAGTTTGCCTGTTACTACCTGTAAGACCGTACTTATAAATAAAAAAAATTTTACAGTTGAAACATACAACAATTTTCATGAAAATATCACGTTTGAATACTTTGAATACTTCATAAACATGTGTTTTGTGTGTACCACTGTTTAGTTTCATTGCTTTTCCATAAAAGTTTTGTTCAAACGCGTTTCCTTACATCTGGCCCTTCTGCTGCGGGATCACTCAAGTCACTGATCCTGCATGAGGGGAGGGAAGACAAAAGGGATGACACTCCTAAGGGTCTGAGGTCGTTAGAGACAAGGTTCGCTGGCCAGTGCGGGGTTCGGAGACGAAGTAAAGGGACTCAGTCGTAAGTCATATAAGACGGGTTGGAAGCAGCCGATACTGCCTCGTGCCGTACTTGAGGTCACCGGACAACCTTTCTAACTGGAGCTACTAACGGGAGCGGGATCGTGTCGTGGTTCTTAGAACCTAGAGGGGCTGAGATATGGTCGACAGGGGATGTGATTCGCGGTCCGTCGTTTTGTCGCTTGGGATATGCGTTGCTTTCTTTCCCTTGGTCGTCAAGGATCGTTGTAAGTTGCTGACCTATTTTATTATAATAGGAGCTAAATTCATGGTGGGCCCCGCTGTCATGTGGTATACGGTCACATGGCTCCCTCCCACCGTGGTGTGATTCTCCCGACACAGGGACTGGCAGAGTGCAAGACCTTTGTGAAGCCAGACTCTTAGTCGTGGAAAGGGCACCCCATGACTAAGGTGTTTTGGCGAGCGCAGGAGTTTCTCCTTTCCAGCCCCCCTCCTCATCTGGATCTCTCCCTTTTCTGAATTTACTTTAACTCTTAAGTGAGGCACACAAGTCAGCGGCCTGAGATAATGATGCAACCCATCAGTTGAAGTGCAGTCGGGCACATTTAGGTTTACATTTAGGTCCACAATAGAGCGGAAGGGATTGGAAGATTAATTTCTAGTCATTCTTTTCGTTTTCCTGCATTTACGTTTACAGGTGTTTTGTATAGCCTATCACTATTACATCCTATCGGAAGAGAAAGGACAGAAGCCTCAAGGGAGCAGAGAACAGGCGTCAGCTGACTAAAAGGGCCTCATCAGGCGCCTGTATGGTGTTAGTATAGAAACTATTTCTAGAAATGATCGAGCAGAAAGGGGTGAAATGAGGTCATAAGTAAGTGGTCTCATAAGGATGTCGTTGATCCTGGGGGCTTGTGATGTCACTCTCCCTCCCGGTGCAAAACTCACTAGTGTATCTCACTTTCTCATTGCTATTCCTATTAATTACTTACTCTTAATCAATGTTAAAACAGTAATTAATCCCTCTCTTTTACGTTTCATGCTGGTTCGGCCAGAAGGATGCCAAAGGATGCCAAAAACCGCCCCCACGTTACAAACGAAAACAGGTGTCAATCGATAGATCTTGATGAGTAGGTGAAAGTTGTCAATGGGTACAAATCTGTCAGAGTGCGATCATTGAGTCATCAAAGTCCAAATCTTCTGTTGCATATTCTTTTGCTACGTTTGTTAATATATTTATCCTGGTAATAGATATAATAGATTTTTAAAATTATAATCGACCTATACATCGTCGAAAACTGTTCAACCGTAAGAATTCAACGTTACCATTCTCAAGTATATTGTGCTGTCCGTAAACGTATTTAAAAGGGAGTAGACACTTCGAGATGAGAAGTATTTTTTATTAAAAGGAAGTCTTAATGTCACGTCGTCTTGTTTCACGAATGTACATGGCTGGGATCGAGACAAATAGTTTAATCATAACAACAGATCGGAGCAATAGGGGAAAATGCAGCGGATTCAGCCGGAGACAAAGATGAAGGGAAATGCAGCCGAAGACAGAGAATATGGCGGACTCCACCAGAAATAGCCAGGGAAGAGCAGGGAAGCAAAAAACCACGGTAACGCAGAAACGGGGGAAAAGTCACGGCAGCAAGGGCCGATGCAGGCCAGGTCAAGTCCCACAGTCTTCTCTGCAGATCCCTTTACCTTCTCCAATTTCCAGCTGACTTCTTCCCTTTATAAGGGGCAGTGAAGCCAGGGCCAACCAGTGCCTATGGCGAAAAAAGAGTTTTACCCAGACAAGGTGAAAGGTACAGTAAAAGGAGGAAAGGACATGACAATAAGAATAATCAGAATAATCGGCAGAGACTGCCTCACATGTGTCAGTCCTTCATCAATATCAGTCAATATCAATATCAGTATCAATCAATATCAGTCCCTTATTACCTCACTTACTTGAGGTATGATTGACTGAAATTCACGGACTCTCCGTATATTTAGATCTCCTATGAGGATAAAATCATACGCGTTCCAAAAGGGTTCTCAATAGGAATATGAGCTTCTTTATGGCCTGGACTCTGTGAATATGTCTTGAATATGCGGATAACAAACGATGAAGTTCCCGTATTTATTGATTCCTATAATGAGACAAGGCGAGACATATGGCAAGGTACTAAACAATCTTGCGAGGGACGATTCCGGGGAAAGAGGGAAGGGAACTTTTGTGTACTGTGCGAAAAGCGAGACCTTTACTGCCATCTAGTGGCCTGGCGAAGAACTTCTAGGTGTTAACTTCAACACGAGCGATGAGGGAGCATTTGGTGAGCAATAAGGGAGCAAATTCGAAAAGCTAACGGTGTGCTCACTTTTTATTCCCCAAACGCTCGGACTTTTCTAAGAGTGTAGCCCTATCCACCTCCCCCTTATGGTAAAACCTAACTTGGTGTCGTCGGCAAATTTACTTATCTTACCCTGAACGCCGAGATCCAAATCGTTTAAAGTAGACCAAAAACAGAAGAGGTCCAAGGACCGAGTCTTGAGGGACACCGCTTGCGACTCCTACCTCCTTCGACGCTTCCCCTTTTATCATCACTCGTTGCTCTCTTCCTGCCAACCAGATACTGATCCAATCGCTCGTCCTACCCTGCATCCCGTGCGCTTCCAGTTTGACCTGCAAGCTCTTGTGAGGAACGGTACGGAAAGCTTTTGCGAAATCTAAATAGACGATGTCCACGGGATTCTCCACATCCCTCTCTTCTGTCGCCCAGTCGTAGAATTTGTGCTAATTCATGAGACAATTTCGACGCTTCCTAAAGCCGTGTTGAGAGTCCCGAATGATTGCGTTTCCTTCGAGGAAATTCAAGAAATGTATGCTTAGTATGCTCTCCATGATCTTCCCTGGGATACTCTTGAGACTCACCATGATCGATCAGTTCGCGGCCAATATGCATGTCTTCATAGTCGTGAGTCAATAGTTTGGGGAATATTGGTGTTTGCGAAAAAGCCATATAAAAGCAGCAATCTCGGCCCAGTCCTACTCCTTCTCATTTCTCCTTTCATCACTTTTCTCTCTCTACCTGCATTACAATGGTCAAAGCCATGTCCAAGCGTAGCCCTTCTTAAAGATCGGTACGACGTTTGCTAGTCTCCACTCCTTAGGTACTTCACCGCGCGAAGAGCTGCTTTCCAATATAATTCTTAACGGAACCGATATTTCTCTCGCGGTTCCCTTAATGACTCTCGCAGGAATCCCATCGGGGCCGGTCGCTTTGCCCACCTTTAACATCCCTATCATACTCACGATCGTCCCCTCGGTGATGAAAATATCATTGTTGCACGCCGAGGTAACCTACTCTGAAGTCGGTGCCGTGTCTGATTCTACAGTGAAAACGGAAACGAAGAACTCGCTAAGTATCCCAACCATATATTTCTTACTAGCAATCGACTCCCCCTGTCGTTCATTAGAGGCCCGATCGACAGTTGACACTTATCGCTAGCATACCGATAAAAAGGCATTAGGGTTCTTTTTAGCATCGCCAGACAGCCGTTACTCTCGCTCCCGTCTGGCAGACCTCCTTTTCCGCTTCAACGTCCTCGTGAACTGCCAAAGTTATTCATAGTCCGTTCTATTCCCAGTGCTCTTTTACACATCCCATTTCCTCTTTCTATCCCCGATGAGGGCTTTGATTTTCCCCGTAAACCAGACCGGTTGCCTGTCCGATTTTATGGATTTCTTGTGTATGCATTCCTCCATAAAACCCTACAATAACGTCTTGAACTCTGCCCATTGCTCCCCTACCGTCAGCCAACGGAGCCGCACCTCCCAGTCAATACCTGAAACGCATTTGCGTAGTCTCTCAAAATTAACCTTCTAATAGTTGTATAGAAAGGGCTGAAACCTTACTCGGCCTGGTGTTACTTTTCGTCCGCTTGATATTCTACGTGATCGCGTAGTGGACCGAATCTCCCAAGTTATCCTGTACCCTAACGTCTCGTGCCAGATCGTCATTCGTCGCCAAAACTAAATCCGATCAAGCTTCCTTGCAAGTCTGTTCATATACGTACTGCACGAGAAGAGCATCCTGAACTGCAACGAGAAATTCCCTATTCCTTTCGCACTCCCCTCACGGCACCAACCAATCAATGTTCGGCAAGTTAAAATCTCCGAAGAGCAATACCTGCTTCGAGATCTCGTCGATTCCACGCATGAGTGCAAAATAAGCTGCTTCATCCTCGAGAGAAGAGTTTGGGGGCCTATAGGGCCATTCCATGCCAACTTACCGAGGAATGACGCTGGACCACATCAGAATGAAGTGAAAATTTCTGAAGTTAAACGGTCTTAAAGGAAACTCAAAAAATCCAAAATATTTAATTTGTATTCCCGTTGGTACAAGACACATACATGTCGAAAATATAGGTTTTCAAACACATGTGACCCCTCGGGCGATTTACATAACTCTCAAACTACGCCAGCTAGAAATGCATGGAATAACTCATAAAAGTCTGAAATATTATAATCCAATTATTGCCACGAATTAAGGGTTTTGTGAAACTTCAATTGCATATCCTTTTTCAAAATGTACTAATTTCTTATAATTTCACCACCCCATTATCTGTTGTGGGATTCAAGGTAACAAAACCCCTTATCGCAGTGCTAGGATTCCACCTCTGGCTCAGTTTCATTATGTATTTATCATTTGGATTTTTTCATCCCCACGTGTCGGAAATGAAAGTCGAGTATCCCAATGTTCGTGATTTTAGGGAAATTCGACCTCATTTTTTTTATGTGGGGGGGCCTGATAAAAATTTCTATCACATGTCATATCCCAAGTAACACAGCATGTTGATGAAACGTTTCCGAAATGTTGCCTATGTTGCTCTATTTTGCATGTTGCTGTACAACATTGAGAAAACATTGCATGAATGTTTTCACTTGGAATGTTGCTGCGACACATCTACGAATGTCATTGCAACATTTGCTATCAACATTGAGAGAATATTGACACACTTGACATCGACAACGTAGCGACAACATTCTGATACAACATGGACTTAGAAGTTATAGAGATATGTAAAGTTGTCCTCCTTGCCACGAGATGGAGACGTAAGTCTCGCTTTCTCACAGTACACAAAAGTGCCCTTCTCCCTTTCCCTGGAATCATCCCGCACAGGAATGTCTAGTACCTTGCCATGTGTCTCACATTGTCTCATTATAGGAATCAATGAACACGGACACTTCATCACCTGTTATCTTCATTTTCTAGACAGATTAATGGGGTTAAGATAGAAAAAGCTCATATTCCCAAAAAGAACCCTTTCCAAGAACGGAACAATAAAACGATGGTAGAGAGTCTGCGATCTCAATACTTAATATCCTCATTCCTGGGTACTAGTTGAGGAAACGAAGGAATAATTTCGTGGACACTCCATACACATAGATGCAACATTGTTCATCAACATTTCCTAAACGTTGCTGGAATATCTTGTGTTACTTGGGATGAAAGAGCATTCCACGATATATTCAACGACGTGGGATTCGTTCGGTTACAGTCACGCATCGAAATGTAATGAATATTCGCATGTTGGTCGGTTGTGTCCTTGGCTCATCTCAAGATGATTTATGAAAACGGGTTCAACTGCTTAATTTCTAGTATATTAATTATTTGATACCGTTCTTATTATGGTATTTCTTCTCCATAAAATAAAGTTGCACGGGAACGGATTGCGCCTTTAATTGCATTACAATTGCTTCATTTAATTTGATCCATTTCGATCGATGAAAGACCACATTTGGTTGACCTGTAGCTTGGGCGTTGCTCCAATGAAAGGAATATACTGCATCTTGGACAAAAAATCATACTTTCCATGGAAATCCCTTATCACGATGCATTATGTCATTTGCCTTTCATTGGAATTGAACAGATACAAACGCTCGACCAAGCGGATAAAATGTATGAGGTGATTTTAGTCACATCTTGGAATTTCCGGAAGAGGCTGGAAGATCCATTGGGCAACATATACAATTCCTGTATTGATAGGAATTCGGCCATTTGTCCAAAACCCGCTTGAAGTACACTGGCCTCCAAAAATGAGTCAATGTTCCGTAAATTTCTATTCAGAGTCGAATATCTCTGGCAATATTCACTCGAATCTCACAAAATTTTAATATATTATTATGCAACCTCTTTTACATAAAATTCCAAAAATTCACCATGATCGATCAGTTCGCGGCCAATATGCATGTCTTCATAGTCGTGAGTCAATAGTTTGGGGANTACAATAGGACTACAATTGACATGAATTGCAATTGATTTGGTTGAATATTGAAAGAGATATTTTGGGTTAAACACGAAAACCCGACCCATTGACTCACTTTTGGAGGCCAGTGTATAAGGTTTCTTTTCCCCACATCTCGACGGATCTTGGCCATTCGTTCGAAATCCTCCTAGATTTTTTGCCAAATACTCGGCACATGCAGAAGGCTTTCCTCCCCCCCGTACGTCAAACAGGATTTCGCACAATGGCCCAAAAAAAGTTTGAGCAGGGGGACCCTTCCCCTCATCGCATGCAGTCGAAATTCGGCATTTGTCCGAAGCTCAGCTCAAATGGAAACCTCCATTACTGGCAAAATCAGGGGATTCTTCCTAATGGCAATAGAAGAATTTCCTTATTTCCAGCCGGGATTTGAGATAATAACTGAAATTCATTTCCTACAGGATTGACCAGTGGTATTTCCAGTCTAGTGGGGTTCTAAGGAAGCAAGATGGCCGTAAATATCATTAGTGAAAGCAATATGAAATACATTGCCATTTTGTCGCATAACATCGAGCCACTTTACCCCAAACATGGCCACGGAGTAGCACAAATCTCGTTGTACTGCTATCTGTCTGGTTGTGCTGACGCAAGCTCATTTTCTTTTCGCATTCCTATGTATGTCAGCAATAATGGTCACGTTTGGACAATACACGTTGATAATTTGGCTAAAGTTTAGCAAACATTTAAATTTGGAGCGCCTCTCCTTTGTATTTCCTCATATTTATAGGCCAATACACCAAAATATTACATCCGCTTCAACCAAATTACTAAAATGAAACCTCAAAAATTAAAATTAAACTCGTTTTATTTGGCCTATTCCCATTATTTATTGAGTACAAAGTGAAAGGGAGCGAACGTGAATGGAAGGGAAAAAGACCCAAAAAAGAAGCTTCACACAATTTCTAGCAATGGCCCCCCACCTACTCACCTTACATTTAGTGTTAACCCTGCAACTACCACAACTCGAATTGTCATGAGTTTCACTCTTTCCTTCTTCTCTTCATTCCCAAAGAATATTTTCAAAATATTTGTCCTAATTCTATCACATTTCTTCATTAAAATACATGGATCAGTTATTACAAGTTTATGGCACAGCCCGCACACGTGGCTAAAATTGTGGACATTAATGGTCCATCGGACCCAGAACGATAACAGGGTTATTGTCTGCTCTCGGTAAAGCAACTCATGATATGCGCTTTACTTCTGGCTCCGGCTTGGTTCAATTCCCCCAGGGAACGCACCTACCGGCATCGGCACCCGATAATGAAAGAGAGTTAGGAGTGGAACTACTTAGACCGCAAGGATACTGCAACGGCTTCTCCCGCGCCACACTTCGAAAAAGATACAGGTGCCTAACCATTGCCTAACCGAATGAGAGAAATCTGAAGCCTCTGATACCAAGAAAAGAGAACTTATTCCATACTTTTCATCACGAGACATAGCAAGTTGGGCAAACCCAGTCCAGTAGTGGGCTTAATTTCCGTTAACTAATTGAACAAAATGGCTTCTCTTTCCGGTCTTCGACCATCAAAAACCCCATTTCTCATCTACAGGGTGACTCAAAAGTCCTTGGACACCAATTGAAAAAACCGTTGGACAAGTGATAGCCAGGTGCTTTTTTGAGTGAAGCAACATCTACTACATATCTATTTGCCTTCCAAGTTTCATGTCGAAAGCTCTTGATTTGGTTCCCAAACATCAAAGAGAAGCAGTGATATTTCAAAACCAGATTGGTCTTCCAGCAAGCAGGATCTCAAAGCTCACCAAAACCCCTCGATCTACTATCTACAGCATTATTCGGCGATACAATGAGCTTGGATCAGCAGCAGATCGCCAAATAAGTTGAATTCCTTCCGTGTTCCAGGATAAGAAGCTCCAGAAACGAGTCATGCAAATGCTACACCGAAATTCAGAGCATTCTGGAAGAAAGCTTGCGCAAACCTTGAAAGTGGACAAAGAGACCTTGTGAAGATACATCAGGGGAAAGCTCTGCATAAAGCCTTTTAAAAAAAACAAAAGATGCAGCTGCTTACAGAGATCAAGAAGAAGAAACAAGTTCAAAGGTCCCGCCAGTTGCTCAAACGGTTTAACCAGTCCTCACTCCAAAAGACTGTTTTTTCTGACAAAAATATTTTCACTATAGAGCAAGCTTACAACCCCCAAAACAATCGCCTCTGGGGTAAAAAGCATACGAACATACCGCCAAACAATTTAAATTCCCCAACTCCTCACTATCTCTCATGAT
>CAJPEV010006298.1:0-10733 GCA_905338385.1 Darwinula stevensoni
AAAAAAAAAAGTGAAGGGCAAATAAAAGAAGCCAGAAAAATTCAGGTAATATTATATACCCCTATATAATATATATATATATTATATGCCCCTTATAGCAGCTGGGATCATAGAGAAGACACTGAAAAATTCTGAACGGAGGCCTGTGTTTCTAGACATTGGAGATTTGTTAAGCTGGTTTGAGCCACTGAAAGCATCAGATTTGAATCACGGGGCAAACCAATGACAACAATCATCATTCAAGGCATATTCAATGAATTCCCTGCAAGGTGATGAAACTTTGGCTCGCACCTGAGGCTCTGCCTCAGAAGTCGAACATCAGTTCTATTTCGAGAATATTTCATGTGAATCCCATATGATAGAAATATGCGTTCCCCAGGTGTAATCAATCTAATGACCCGACGGAAAAGCCCTATTACCAAGCTGTGAAACTTCGAGGACATTCTTGCGGTTGGGTTTAAAAAAAAGTTTGTGTTCCCACTCTGATCTGTATTTAATCAGGTGCATTGGCTTTTTCTTCACGCGCGCCGGGGACGAACACAACTTTTGCCTTTTGAGTTGCATCGGGCTCCCCCGAATCGCTCCAGTCCGAGATCATTCAAGTTTCTTGCCATCGTTCGTGGTGGGGAGCAAAAGTGACGGACAAATTCTAAGAACGACCAGAAAATCCTGGCATAAGTTGTCAGGGAATCGCGACTCAAGATTGTTATGGACAGACGGTCGAAATTCGAGGCTGTCTGGGAAACACTGGATACAATAGTCTGCAGTCCCGAGAATGGGAGGTCGCGATCCGGATCCGGACGCGATCTGGATCCGGACCGCGGTCCGAAGGTTGGGCAGCTTTGCTGTAGGACGAGACAGAGAGGAACAGCAGAGGGAAAAAGTACTCAGACCCAGGAGGAGGAAAAGTCTATTAGGAAAAGGATGTACAGAACCCAGTCTCCCTTCCTGCATTTTCATGCGCTTTTATGTGCTGCCTGCTGCCTGGATACCGTGAAAGCCAGATCCCACGTACCCTTACCCTTATTCCCTATCCTTTGCCAAGGATCCTCGGATGGAAGTCTAAGTTTACCGGATTCCACGCACGTATTTCGGTCGTGCAGGACATCAGCAACCGCTTAAAATTAACTTTTGTAACGGTGTGCATGGCTTTCCATCTCCTCAAATTTCATCTCCTCAAAGCTCTCGCTTTTATAAACTCATAGCATTCCATTTCTTCTATGGTGTCTCTGTTACAAAGACCGTACGATTTTTCTGTAGCGTACTTTTACGAAAACGACTGTCATCTAGAAGCCATTATTCATCGGATTCCAAGGGCATAACCTTCTCCGTCGGTCCATTTCGGAAGACTACGCTTCGCAACGAATTCGGAGGAGAGAAAAAGGCATTTTGGGTGCGATTTTGGATGTAGATTAGAACTCGATTCATCTTTTAGATCTCAAATAAAACTTTTTGATACGAACCTTGTCGAGATCAGGAACTCCTTTCGATAAATTGAGACTCCAGCGACAGCTTTCCTATAGCAAAAGACCACTTCCACCCATCATCGGTGGCTTGGACTCTCGAGAGAGCATTTTTCGGCTTAACTGTACGAGCCGTCCCCTGGCACGTTAAAGGAAGGGATGAGTCGCCTCGCTTTCATGCGTTTTTTATATGAAGATACGCGAGATAGATTTTGGGGCTCGCTTCCGAGGGATCAGTGCTCTTTCCAAGCGCGAGTCATAACGTAAAACTCACCCAATTGGAAGTGAAGGCCAATATAGGTCTTGCCCTGGGCTTTCGGTTCAGCCCTTCCACAAGCCATCGAAAAACTCATCCGGCAGGCTTCCTGCTTTACGAGTTTTTGCTCGAATCGGATGAAGGCCCTGCCTTCATTGCCTTCTGGCTCTCTATGAAAGCTGAAGTGCCTCCACTTGGGGCGGAGGCGGGATCTCCTCCCCCCCTTCCACCCCTTTGGTTTCTATCGAGCAATGCATTGGGTAAAAATTGTTCCAGAGAAACTCCTTCTGAAATGAGAACTGAGAGTCACAGCGAAACGGTTTTGCTGCGAGATCGGCTGGATGTTCAACACCCGGGAAATGTCAATATGTTTCAGCTGTCTGTGAAAGGGATAGATGATCGAAGTGTAACGATTCCATGTTGCAGACTCGTATAAACGTACTGACTTTTTTTAATGTTGTTCGGACTCATGCATGCATATATACTGGGTATGCATACAAGAGGCCATCGCCGCGCAGTATTAGACAAGAACACGATGAGGAAACGAAGGACTCCAAACAGGAAAGACAGGCCAAGCTTTAGGTTTAACGGAATCGATAGGCAAGAGATAGTGTCACTGACACAAAAATGCAGTTACAGGATCATGATGGGTGATCAGAGGGAGCCTTTCCTGGAGGACGAAAGAAAGAATAGCGAGACAGAAAGACGAAAGGAGAAAGAAGTTCTCGTTATTCCAGATAAGTGCGCATCGAGCTGGTGTTTTCCTCTCTCCTCTTTTGAGTTGGAGGCTATTATTAAAAGAAAGAAGACTGGATGGGCTTTTTCCTCATGTCCCCATCATGGCTCAAGGTCTTCCTTCTCTATTCACGATTTTTTTTATTTAAGAAAATTGACTTTCGTGGAAATGCAATTTCAGTTGATTTATTCGATAATTAGAGGGTCTATCTTTTGAGTCAGAGTTTTCCTTGTTGCTACTTTCGTAGAATAGTTCTTTGCTTAGACACACACCCAACAGACACCCCCCCCCCCCCCTTCCCCTCTTCCAACGAAGAACCCATCTAGCACAGGCGCCGCAGGCAGCCCATAAGCTGCCCCCAAGGCCTCTTGCGAGCTGCGAAGGGGCCTCTCTTGCCTTTTTGTGATTGGGCTTGGTGTCTGTGCCAAGAAGGCTAACTTCTCCTCTGAGCCCTCTGTAATTGCAAAGCACCCGTCGTCTACCGTTTTCGTCGCATGTCCCATCTTCAAGAGAAGGAGAAGCGAACAGTGATTATATTTATATACCTGTAAATATTTAAAAAAAACTAGAGAAAAGCGATATTTGCATCCTGACACAACATGACTTTAGACTTAGTAGAGACTTGTTAGATGTCTTCTTTTTTTCGAGTGTATTTCGCCCCTCCGCGCTTCCCTCGGCTCCAGAAAACCATTCGGACTACGGGTCTGCCGGGAAATTCCAACAATCATTGAAAGCATCAAGGCTGCGAAATTGCGGTGCAACGAAGCTTAAAAATGTGATTTTTTTCCATGGCCGCACTGCCTGTCTTCGGTAGTCGTAAACAACATCAAATCTTTACGCTTGGGCGAAGATTTGATGATGAATCGGCCGATTGAATCACCGACTTGAATGCATTTTTCATGTTTCGAGATTGAGAATCTCAAGCGGAAAGAGTGTGTTAGATAACGCGACTTGGTTGATTTCCCTCGTGAATCAGTTTCCCCCCTTTTTTTTTCTTCAAAGTTCTAATAAATTTGAGAAATCGACTTCGAAAGGTCCCTTTCTGCAAATTTGTAACCGCGGCATCATTTCTCGGTAACCTGGCGCTTCGGGAAATAGACGTTCCCTCAAAATGGATTTCGGGTCCATTTGTCAGCCGGAGGAGCGGAAGATGACGTCAATCACAAGCTCCATCCCCTTGGTTAACGAAGTTATGTTGGTAACAAGGTACAGCGGGGCTCTGGGGCTTTCGTTGCTTGGACTGCATCTTCTTTTTGTATTTTAGAATAATTGACTCAGACAAAACACATTTGGCTTGATTCGCATAATTCATTTCACGGGCTGTGTTTCAATCCTATTCTAGATTATTACTTTTTAATTTTAAAATATTGCTTGAGCGACTCTCGTATGAAAAAAATTAACAAAAATGGCTGAAATGGTGACTTAGGGTTCAGTGGGACATTTGGTCATGGAGCATACTGGGACATTACACAACTGTTCCACGTTGTTGAATGCATTAACAATTTTGAACTTTCGGGTGATTTCGGAATAAAAGCAGAAATTTCGCAAAATTGCGCCAAATCCCAAGCCATATCCTTTGAATTGAATTATTCTTTCTGTGTCCCTCATTAGAGGAATCACCTAATCGCCTGTACCCAAGGTACTGCGAGATGCATTGACTGCATTGGAAATTTCAATTTTCTGCGGGAAACTGTCACTTTGAGAGCCTTGCCATTTTTAATTGCCAAATCTGTCCTCTAATGGATGGAACCATCAAAACGTTTCCAGTTACAGACTTTTTTTGCGGAAATTTCCCAAAAACCGTCCCACTATACCCCAGTTTCCCTTCCCCACTTCCCGAACCAAACGAGATAAAAGTCTCTTTGAGATGACTTCCCTTTGTATCGGCCTAACATCTCAACTAATTACAGCGTGCCAGCAAACTTTTCTACTAGGACAAAACTACATCCACTAACACGAACGGTGAAACCGTCGAGCTGTTCGGAAAATGAAAGTTTCCCAGCGACGAAAGAGCCTGTAGACTTTCGCGTTTCTCGACGAGAAGTACCGTTATTAGCCCCGCACTTCTCTCGAACGTTCGAGAAGGATTTTCGCATTCGCTCGTATTCAGGCATCACAATCGCTGCAGTTGCCGGCGCCCGAAAGCGACAGATTCTCAGACCATATCATTTTTATAATTCTGTTTTGGAACCGCATAATGTGCGATGTAGACGGTGCAGTCGTTCCGATGGATTCGCATGAGTGGATTTGCACTCGATCGAAGGCTGTGCACTTAAAGAGAACCCAGACCCGAATACCTGATGTGGACACTGATATGATTGAATTTAAGGGCCGAACGGCAAGGGTTCCACTCCTCGATTATTGGATTTCTGAGCGATTTCTTGAATTCAGTGGTCTTTCTCGGTGAGGCTCTTCGTAATTCAATCGTGAGGACCTACCTAAAAAGCCTCTCTTTTTTTGCTGATTTGGAATTTTTAGTTTTTTTTTGGAACCTCGCCGGCCATCTCCAGACCTTCAATTAGCTGATTACCTTAATTTGATTATTATAAAATCGGTTCTTCCGCGCAGGAATCTCGTGAATCGATTGTGCACGTACTGAGGGGTCCTTGAATCGGTACTCAGGGAAGAAAGTACTGCTAGAGTGGACCACCAAAACGTCACGTGTTCCACGGGTTGCACTCTCACGAATAAAGGGAAGGGAAACTGCTTCTGCCATTTCACGTCACGGTGAAACAAAGAGCAATAGACCTTCCACAGAGGAAGATATCGAAAGAACTCTACGAGAAAATGCATGCAGCCCCTCGTATGCATACCGTCTGCTACGAACCTCGAGTCTCTTTTCGAGGAAGAATCAACAGGACGAGAAGAAAACTTTTCTTGGCCCAACTTCGCTCTTTTGTTTTTGAAAAGAGCTCAAGGGAAGGAGCTCTGACGTGCGTAAAGTTGGAATGGAACAACTCCTCGGATAGACCGGCTCACACAAATGGACTCTCCTTGGTATGATTGCAGAGAGGCGACGTAAGGAGGGGAGGGGAGATGGAAAACCACTCCGGTGTCTTCTTCCAGGATCTCGACTTCGACATGAGGTGAGGCTGTGTGGTGTTACTGCCGACTTTTGACCTGGGTATCTCCGATCACGACGGAGATATTTTCGCGAAACGTTCGCTATACACGTGTGAGTATGTTTTCGACTGATTCTTACATTTTCATCTGGATCTGTGGGGCCAAAGCAATACTATCAGAGAGTATACGAAGTTAGATATGGTGTCTGAATTGCATGCATGAAGTCTCCAGTGTTCGAGTGGGCATTGTCTTGCTTCCTATTCATCGTCGAGACAGCTAAACAATTGGCGCCTGACAGATATTGGTGTGCGCTCAAGAAATCGGTCGGAAACAGGAATAGGCGAGTCCAATAAGCTGTAGAGGTCTCTGCTCTTTGGTGCCTTAGCCCCCAATTGAGAACGCCGATCGCAATTTACCACAAGAATGTCAAGAGGAATGTATTGGATTTGAGAGTCGGCTGCAGTCGTCGTTCATTGTTCCCTTTGCTTCTTTCTGTGATTCTTTTCTCTCTCGAGGGAGCGGGTAATGAGATGGGGTCGTCTATTGGAATCCCAAATAGAATGTCTCACCCTGGGGTAATTTGTGATTTCATTTGCTGCCGATGAGGCTGGGTAGAAACAACAAGAATAATAGACGTATTAGAACATTCAGTGTGTTTCCTTGGAGTTTTCGTTACAGCGCTTTTAACTAGAGTCGACTCGATTCACGACGGAACTTTTCCAAGGGAATTTGTCCCGCTCCAGAAGCGCTAAATTCAAAGGATGCAGGAAGGACGAAGAGTCGACTTAGCCAATGGAGAAAGCCCACTAATTAAGGGCTGGGCAACCGATCTCGATGGCAGCCAGTCTCTGAATCGCACATTCCATAGAAGCATCGCAAGCTCAGTCTACTCAGCGCGTTTCCATGGCCTCGTTAAAATGCTTCCCCCCCCCCCCCTTTATGTTGCTTGACAGGTGGCGTGGTTAGTTGAGTAGCTTTAAGGATAAGTCGACTTAAGAAACTCCCATGGGAATGTGATAATTCATTCGGGTAAAATCTCCTTTCCCCAAGGCCTTAATCCCCAGATGGGCAAAGGCTTCTCTCTAATTGAGAGAGGTTCACTATCTGCTGTGATCGAACTCCCGTGTCAGCAACGAATACCCGAGTAGTGGGCTTCTTCTTAGTAGACTCTTATTGAATACCCTCCTCGGCCTAAGAGCCACGATACGCCACTGGAGCCATCATACATGATGCAGGCGAAATTGCGGGGAACATTATGAGTAAAGGGGAGGAGAAGAAAGTGTCAGGAGACATACCCCATGGGAATAGTATGTTATCCGTGTTGGCCACGCACTATGTGCTCTGCCATGGGCTGGGTCTCTTTCCCTCAATTATTCATCAGGATTATACATCAACATTTCCTTGAGGTCAATTTCGATCTATGACATTTAAGAAAAGGTTACATTTATAAAAATTTGCTCACGCGATAAATTCCTTAAGTTTAAAGCAGTAATATTCTTACAAGTGTTGATGACGGTTGACTTTTAAAAAAGGAGCCTTGCTAAAAATAGAAGATAGGAGAAAATGAAAAAAAATTCGCAGCGGCAATGCTGAAATGCTAGCACAATTTTTTAAGCATAATATTTTGACGCAACGAAAACCTCGGTGGAAGACCAGCTTTAGAGAGCAAAATTGTCTCATTTGGTTTATGAATATTCCGACGGCGTAGATCGGAAAGGAGGAACTGGAGCGTGGAGGAAAACGAGACCACGTCATGGGAGAACGTGACAGACCTCAACGAAGACATCATATTACAAGGGATCGAAGCTGCCATTCTCGGCGGCCTCATACTCACCACCGTCGTCGGTAAGGCAAACACTATCTGACAACTTCCTCTTATTCTTCCGCTTTCCGTATCTGACGTTGAAGGGTATACATCCCCGACGCTCCCTTACGTTTCCACGATTCGTAGCTCTTCCGCTCGTGATTCGAGGGAATTCTCTCGCACCTGTGGGCTCGGTATCGGGAATGTCCATTCTGGTGCCATTTGCAATATGCGTTTAGATACATATTCGATCGTATTGTGTTTTATCCTAGAGGTCATTCACATTGCATTCACCGGCGTTTTCGCGGAAAAATCCCTGCGAATCCGGTCGCGATTACCGAAGAAAGAATCCTCGGCTGAATCCGATCAATCTCGTTTCGGGTACCTCATAAATACTAATAGGGTAAGACATGGAGGATGGCTCTTTTCCATATTTCCTCCCGGAGAATGAGAATGAGGACGGGCATTCATCAGTATGGGGCCGTGGGCCTAATCTCTCCGTCTACTCCCCATTTCCTATGAGCTCCTCGTAAATTGGCTGTCAAGGGAGATATCCGAATCATTTTATCCTTGGCCATCAGCCATATCATCGTGTCCATGCAGAACCGCAAAAATGCCTCTTTTTCTCTCAAGGGAACGTGTTCGTGATAGCAGCGGTCGTGATGGAACGGCATCTGCAGACCGCTCAGAATCAACTCATCATCTCCTTGGCCGTGGCCGACTTACTCATTGCCTGCCTTGTCATGCCTCTTGGAGCCGTCTATGAGGTAGGCAGCCAGGGGAACGGCGGAACGACGCGACTCGCGATGGGGCGTGAGACGATGAAATGCGGGAGTGGCATGTAAATGAATAACTATTAAAACGAATCAATTAAAAATATATATGCAAATTAATAAAGCAATCAATTTTCTAAAGAATGATAGAACAATGCTAAATCGTGGGAAATAGTTGAAGGAATAAAAGTAAGATAGTTAAAAAGAAAATCACCTAAAAAAAAAATACTAAATAAGGGTTAACCATGAAAAAAGTAGCATTAACAAAAAACAAACATATAGAAATAATTAATTTCAATCAAATAAAAACTAAGCAAAGTTCGATATACGTCATCCCGTATCGACTAAGCACAGGGTGCGCCAGAGCAGACGAACGTCTTTGGTAACCCACTCACATGCTCGCGAGAGATAATTCGGTCTGCTGGCAAAAAAAAAAAAATCCTGAGCGAGAGGGCATCGAAGAGAGAAAAACGGTCGAGTGGGTGAAGAGACACTCGGGATGCTCCGACGCTTTTTCGGCTGCATGTGCAACGAGATCGAATTCCTTCAAAATCGATGGGGAATTTGCAATAGGCGACTTTCGGCGCATTAGTTATTTTTGCGGAGATGTTTGTTAGAGGTGGGAAATGAGTTTTCCCAGAAAAGGAGACCCCCATCGCTCGGCATCGAATGGGCTCATGGTAAGTGGAGAATGCCATGGGAAGGAAAAAAAAAAGGGAAGTGAGAGATGGGATACGATTTTTCAAGCCGTCCTTGGATGAAAAGCATGAAAGAAGGGATGATAAATTTTTTTCGTAGATGACGTGTACCGAGTTATACCGGAAGGCGCGAAGAAAAAAAAAACCTGATGAATCCTGCTTTTTTGTTGCTTCTTTTTGTTATAGATCCGAAAGGAATGGTCTCTGGGGCCAGAACTCTGCGATGTCTGGACATCTTCGGACGTTCTCTGCTGCACGGCTTCCATTTTGCACCTTGTCGCCATTGCCGCCGACAGGTAAAGGAATGATCTTTATGGGTTTTTTTGTGGGGGGAGGACCGTTACGTCCTTGTGAAAGACGGTAAAGGTTATCGTCATTGTCGCGCTCTTAGGGGGGACCAGCCAGTCTTCTCGGATTAATGGGAAGACTCTCATTATCTCAGTCAATTACCCGTTGCATGGGCTTTGGGGTGAGGAGAACTTCTCCATAATAGAAATTCATTTCCATCGTCATACACCCCGGTGACTGCAAAGAAAGAGAGAGAGAAAAAGAATTGATTGTATGCCGTCGATAAAACAAATCAGAGCCTTCTTCAGGAAAGACGAAAAAATATATTCCGCGAGACAACTGCTCTTTCCCAGTCTTGCATAACGCCGTGAATTTGCTCAGAGTCCCCACTCCTGCCCAAAACATCGATACGGGCTCAAACGGAAGCCGAGAGGGAATTGATGAACCCGAGAACGCAATCTCATCCGTTTAGTACGTCGACCACTCGCTTCCAGCGATGGAAAACATAGAGAAGTGGAAAATGGGAAGGCGTGGGTAGGAAGCCTTTCATCGAGCCGAAAGAAAACGCTTTGGAACAATCGAGCAGCACTGCATCAAATGCTTCTATTGTTCGCTCGCTGACGAACTCTCCGGAATCGGGAAGAGGGTCCCTCGATCGGCAGGGTGCCAACGAGGGCCTCGGAGGAACGGTCGACGTCCCGCTGGGCCGGAAACGGGAGCGGGAACGGGAACGGGAGCGTCTATGACGCGATTGACACGATTTTTTGGTGCCGGTGAGGAAGCAATCTTGACTGCTAAGGAATGAAAGTAGGGCATCGTCGCCGTATGAGGGCTTCCTTGGTTTGGCTCTCTGTGGGATCTTCCAGTGTGATACCGTGATTTCGTTGCGGAGAGAGGGAAACGAGAATTTTTGAAAGAAACAGGACATCGTTACGCGTGAAAGCACCCTTATATTTTTTCCTTACTGCAGACCACTTCCTTGTAGTTTGCTGAATCCAAATAAAACGACCATTTTGTTGAAAATACATTGTCGAAAAGAAAATGCGAAATTTTCCTTGTATGCATATGATCGTGTTCACCGACGAAAATGCTTCCCTCTCCGACGCCGTCGAACGAAGCCGAAGGGAAAACGGACGACGGAAGTACTTTTAACCTCGAAAGTCTTTCTCACGAGATTAGATTTCCAACAAATTCGGTTATCCACGAGTAAATACGTTCCTTCCGTTTCCCCAACCAGAGACGCACATCTGCGGTCCTCGAGTCGCCCGGTGGTGGGTTCGAAAATCATTATTTTCGGCACGAAATACGAGGGCCGGGGGCAAAATGCATTGGAAACCGTTGCGTAGTACGCCTCGAATCGTAGGGAAGCCAGTCACCAAGGAGTTGAAAGATGATTGAATGCCACGTGACTGCTGCTAAATTTAGCATTTTAACGATTAGTGGACTCACTTGATTGCAGGTATTACGTTCGGTGACGTAGGCGAACCGGATATTAATTGAAACAACGAGCCGTTATCGAATTCCTAGTGACGGAACGCATGAAATCTCCATACCATCCTTCGTTTCCCCAGATAATACCTTCAGGCGATATCTATGGGAAAATGCATGGAACAGGGTCGAGCATCGCTGGGTCGAGGCCGTCAGAGCTGGGG
>CAJPEV010006299.1:0-10730 GCA_905338385.1 Darwinula stevensoni
TAATTACATCGTATCGGAAGGGTTAAGGACAGATGCCCCGAAGATTAAAAGGCGTTTGCGGATCCAGCTGGCCGGAAGGGCCTTATCAGGTGTCCGCGTGCGAAAGAGAGAGCTAAGAGTTAGTGGGGGTGGGCGAAGGAAAGTTTGAGGGTACATGCCAGGCTGACTGGAAAATCTTGTGCAAGGGGGGAGGTGGCCCCTGGGGTCCCTTTGTACTTTCCACGAGTGTACTTTCCACGATAAGCAACGTGACGACCTTTTTTCTCCACCAGATGACATTGATGAAATTTTTACGAGGAAGGTGGGCTTGGTCTCCTGCGGGAGGACAGGTACCCTTGCGTTCCCATTCTCCTGAATGCCTTCGCATCCGGAAGGGACGTTGCTTGGGATATTCTCAGCTTTTGGCGATAAGAGTGTACCTGTGTAAGATTCTCTAGTAAGGCACTGCTCCTTCATCTCTCCCCGATGAAGGCCCATTAGGGGGCCAAATGATACAAAAAGTTGTAGATCCTATTTATGTGTTTTTTTTTCCTATATCTTTTCATCATTGTGAAAAGTCTGCTTATGGTTGGAGCATGTGCGGTTTCCCAACAGTGAGCCAAAGTCGGGCCGATGAAGGGCCAACAGGACATGCCCGACCATGAGCTGGCTTTAACCAACCGTTTGCCAGTGATGGCCCAACTAAGGCTACGCGTCAGCGAAAAGCCATCGATGGCCCAATGAAAAATTTTTGACTGGGGTTAAAGGGGACGTAACCTGAGGCATTTGGTAATTTCCCACTTGCGCTGTGGCAGAAGCTACGTCAATTTGCCCTTTTATCACGCTTCTCGTTGTAAGAATTGACGTTTGCCGCAAGTGTAACCTCAGTTGCAGTCTTTCGGTATTGCCGTCGTGATTGTGATCGACAACCTCGACGATAAACTAACACTCTGAATTCGATGTGACTGGGTTCGAGGCGAAGAATTCGTCCATGAAACGAGCGACAACTAGATTTGAGATGTGTTTCAGACTGCAAGTCATCTACTTAACGAAATCGCGAGGAGATTCCTACCTCCCAACCCCCCTTACCCCCATACCCCCCTAGCCCCCCTACCCCCCTTAAACCCCCCTACCCCCTCTACCCCCATGCATCCTCTTTTCGGGACACTCTGGTATCGCCATTTGAATCGCCGAGTACTTGCATCATTTTATGCAGTGCTGAAGAAGAATAAGCCTGAAAGGAGTCGTAATTTACAATCGCACTCCCTCCCTTCACATTCCCCAGAGGTCTTCTTCCTTCCATTTCCGACACATGGAACGTTCCATAGAGAAATTCTCACCGATGAGAGGATGGAGGATGAAGGATGGAGGATGAAGGATGGAGGATGAAGGAAAAGGCTGCTCACCAGCTCACCCGATTCAAACGTGATCTCGTCGAGTTTCAAAGTGATGAAGCGCTTAGAGTGAAGATTGATTTTATGAGTTCCGAGAAGTTTCTTGGGGAGTTATAGGGGCACTCGATCATTGGAAAAAAATTATATTTCACAAAATTCAGAGTAAAACGCGTAGGCAAGAAAGTTGCCGTCTAATGTGCGGAAAAGGGGATTACAGCATGACGGCAGAAACGAAGTTTCCTACTTTCTCGCGTATGCATGCGGTTCCGAGAAATTCCAGGAATCGTTCTGCGTGCGAAAAGTAGGTTAAGAGCTTTTATTCTCGCCGTCCGGTGGACTCCAATTCCTGGTATTATTGGATTATTCATGGGCATATTCGTATCGCGTAGACGGGCTTCGAAAGGGGATTTTTCGCTTCGGGAATTCCTTCGTCGGATTCATTACGGGATGACGTCTTGTTTCCCTTCGTGATGCGCCATTCCTTCCCCAGGCTCTCAGGAGCATTAAATGCGCCAAATTAAATTTTCTCTCACATTCCACAAGATTGCGATTCACTCTTGTCTCTTTCTCTTTCTTTTCGGAGTGAACGTCAGACGAGATGGGACTTTCCAAATAAATTCTTAATGTAATTTGATGAAACGTCGTCTCATTACAGGGTGGACTTGGAGTCCCTCAGGGGTTTCATGTCCGGTATATCTTGGGAAAGGGGGGGGGGGGCGTAGAAGTAAGAAATCATTGGAAAGGTCATCTCGCAAAATTTTTTACGGCACACCACAACACACATCTCGCACTTTCACGTGTCCGCCATCTTTCTCAACACATGCACGAAAACTTCTCGTGAACTCATCCAGAACTGCTTTGAATCGGGCAGGTGTGATATTCGGACTGCTCTCTCAGCGCGTGTTCGCAATTCGGCCGCGCTTCGTGGGCGTGTGGCATGTGGCACTTTCTTAACGTGTACCTACAAAAAAAAAAATTAATAGGGGATCTGGGGACCTGTGCGCGTCCTTTTGAATGAAAAGTTTCCAAACCGATGGACGGGGAGGTTTCATCCCATGGCCTCCCTGGTCCCCAGACCTCATCCTATTGGCCTTATAGACTTTAGAATCGTCAAGAGGGTGTGCTTATTTCAATGGGAATCCCATTTGAAATGCCATTTCATAATAGTATTAAAGGAATTTTCCGGGAACTATTGGAAACAGGCTTTTCCCGCGTGGACGAGGAAAAAAATCGTCGACTAAAGGTCGTACTTCTTATACAGGACCCTTAGGCGTCAAATCAAGGAGAAAGGTGTCAAAATTCCGCGAGTAACACGGATTAACATTTGCTCGAAAACGCAGGAATTTCTTTCGGAGCATTAGGCTTGCAAGTTCTTAATCGGAAGTTTCCACGACGTAAAATCAGGAAATTCCGAACATTTCTTGGAGAATGGGCGCAAAGAAGATTTGCGACGGAGGCCGCAGAAATTATCATCAACATCATACGGCACTATAATATAAATAGTTCGAGGGATCAGGACTGAGAGGCAAAATGATAAATCCGCCCGCTATTTGGATTCAGTCGGATCCTCGAAAGCGCGTCGTCTGGTAAGTTCTTTAGGGATTTCTGATCCGATTCCGTATTGGATTAGCCAACGCATTTTCTCTCTCTTTAATCGCTCGGTCTTCTCTCTTTTTTGGTTCTGTCCTTTATGTCCTTCATCTGATCCAGGGAAAAAATCCTGCTGCAACAATAATCGATCCAACTGAAAAAATCCAATTATCCCAGCTGGAAACGGCTGGATTTCCAGCAGATGAAGGTCGCAAATTTGCATACTTTTTCTAGTGAGATTTTTCCAGCATGAACAAGCTGGACATTTCCAGCAGGAAGCAGACAAGTTCTTGCTGGAAATAGCTGTCGTCCCAGCAGGAATTTCTGCTAGATGCTGAAGCTTCAGCAAGACAATGGTGCATCCATTCCAGATTCACGATTGCACCATAGATGGAAGGAGCTGCAGCCATTGGTGGGATTTCAGGTTGATTTAGATGATTATATCAATTAGATGATTGAGAAAGGTGGATTCTAAAATCATGAAGGACTCTGTAAAATTCCTCAACTGAGTGACAGATGCAAAGATTTACAGGCAAAAAATTGTAAACAATGCCGCAAGGACCAAATAGGCAATATTTAATCCAAGCTTATCTCAGCCATTAAGTCGATTGAAATGACTAGACCAGGAATCGCTCCTCTGATGTATGAAACTATCAAATATTCATAATTGAAGAATAAAGTTGCCACCATCTTGACATATGCATCATATGATACTCACTATCATATAATAATACTGAGGTATTAGGACATAATACAAATAGATCAATTATGTGCCATTACCTGCCTAAGCAATGCAATTTTACGCTAAATTTTCTACTTTAATGCACACTCCAGGGGAATTATTTTGAGTCACTGTCTGTGTGTGTTGTTGCTTTTATTACTATTATGAAGATATGACTTCTTCCAGAGGAACATTTCCCCCTCTCCTTTGGTAAAGGGATAAATCTTAGTGTCTCCCTGAATGGAATCCTCTTTTTTCCAATTTGATGAATCCCATGTCCTTCATGGCTTCCTCTTGTCCTCAGAGTATGCTTCTCTGGCCCAATGGATGCTAAATTTCAGAATTAGTTAATAAATTAGAATATAATACGTTGCATTTATTGTTTATCATGAATCACGAATGAATTAATATTGCAATGGAAATTCAACAGTGGAAGACTGAAATGGCAGAATTAGAGCAGAATTAGAATATTCATCACCTTTATCCAAAGTTGCGACTCCTTCTCGCAGGTTAATTTCCTCTTTTCCCCATTTCACCCATCTGAAAGCACCATTGTTATGAGTGGTCTTATAAAAGATATTCTTCCTCAAAATCTCCATATCCAGCCATTTCTAGGCATCGTATACAGACAACATCATGCAATATAGGTATTCCACATTTCATTTTATTGTAGAATAGCAAAATATTAGGTAGCTTCAGCTATAACTCTCATTCTACATGATTGCAATGACAGTTTTGAATTTGCAGATGCCTTAACAATCCCCTTAACTTTGAAGCCAGTTGAACCTAAATTGAAAATTAATTGCTTTTTTTTTGGGGGGGGGAGAGAGTGTTTGACTCTGTCATGGCTAAAACTGGAAGAACTCTTTGAGAGTCAATTAAAAGAAACAATTACATGATTTAAACAACATCAGACCTGCTAGCATTTGCATATGGTCAAAGAAGCTAACATACCAACTGCATAAAAATAGAGATTTGTTGTTAATTAAGTCATAAAAACACAGGTTTCTTTTAGGTATTTTAAAGCCATTTGAGTTTAATCCTGCTTTTGGTTGAGAAAAAATGTTTAACTAATCTGAAAGGTTGTCCAATCCAGCATATGTAGCTTTACTGCTTTGTCAGATTCCTGGACATTTTCAATTTCAATAGGGGCTTCTTCAAAACTCTCATAATATGATTTCCATATTTTCCATCTCATGGTTCAGGTGTTCAGAATCTCCAAGAGAGTCCATGACGTTTGAAATTGGAGGGGTTAGGAACGGGTGAACATGATTGATGGTGCTCTGTGTATCAACATGACTGTAGTGACCCAGGGACAGGACTCCATTCGTCGGACGTTCGAGGATGTTCCAGTAATAGAGAAAATTACTGCTATTCAGGAAGACAGATCGGCCCCGATCTGTCATTCAGGGGAAAGGTAAAGGTCATGAGGGGAAGGAAGTGGCTCCTTCTGATCTATGGGTCTCCAAAGACATGTGTCTAGCTGAATGGAAGGTCCGACCTTCCTCTATTTTCCTACGGGACTGTAGGTATTTTCTCAATCATCTATCCAGTCATCAAGCCGCTCAGCATCTGAAAATGATTGGTGATCATCCATCCATCCAGCCATGAACCCCTTCCGATTTCGTGGATTAGCCGTGATTGCCCTCAATCACGAGGTAACTGCGCGTGATGCTGCATCGAGGATGAGGAGACATTTGTTCCTTTTTTCAAAATTGGCCTTAATACTTTGAAAGGAAGGGTTGCACTCGTGAGGTTGTGCTGAGAGACTTTGTGTCAAATTTCCTTGTTACTTGAATCCTGTGAGAATTCTTGTATGCGTGAAATGTGTAGAAGTGTAGGTCTGAATAATGGAATCTGTGTGAGACCTGGTCTGCATAAGAATCCTTGCCCCTGGTAAATTGGCTCCGTATAGACCATTACGAACCTTCCCAAGGGAATAGATCCCACTCCGTTGTGACGTTAAGGCTGTTTGCCGGTAACTTCTCAAGTCCATCATCTTGTTTTCGTACTACCGGCCACATCAGACGAGATAGCGTCACATGACAAAATATATACAAATCAGGTGGGCTTCATGAGTGGATGCTTTTTAGGCATAGTAATTCATTTTCTCATGGATTATTACAGAGCCAAATGCATAGAGATGTGTCAAAGCAAACTGAGTATTTCTGAGCCAAGGAGCATCAAATTAAGAGTCTCAGCCACGTGCTATAATGCTGTAATTAGCCTTTATCAAATGCTTTTATGAGGCTCAGTGGCGGCTCGTGATATTCAGCAGCAGTAGATCGTCAATGGAGGCAGGGTAGGTCCGGGCTTACCCTACCTCCATCAAGAATACACTACCGCTGAATATCACGAGCCGCCCACGATGAGGTGAATAACCTAAGGGACACCTATCAAAGTTGAAGGAAGCTCATGGAAAGGCCAAGCTGCTTGGAAAAGGTCTTCAAGATATGTTTTCTGACCAGGAAAATTCATCAAGACCGTCACAACAACCCATCAGGCTTCTGTATCCACTCTCCATTGAAGTGCTGGAAACCATACGACGTGAAAAGGAGGAATCGTGATAGACGACATGGCAAGCAGGTCATACGCATACGCAGTCCTTTTCAGCTAAGGGCAAGAATGCACACAGGATTCGAAAGACATGTCAGGCCTAGTCCACCGTATGATAGGCTTAAATCACAGCAATCACAACAAAGCTCGTGTAGCAAAAAGCTTAGTCCTGAGTCGCCCAAACCAAAAGGTTAAGCAGAATTCTCACTTGTATGGGTAGACATGAGTTGAGATAGATCACCACTCCCGTGATATGCCCAACACATGCAATTTCAACCGAAATTTATTTGCCTAATGTTTAGGCCACTTATTAAAATGGGGAATAAACAAGGAATGCATTTAAAATGTTCCAACATGCAAAAACCTGGAAGACTCGTAAAGGCTGCACCAGACGAGGCGATACTTGCCGGGAGGAAGTCTGGCACACGTCCGATATCCGATGAGTCAAGCACTGGTCTCACTTCCAAAGCCAATGTAGGAAAGCTTGAAGAAGGGCTTCCTTCTATTAGCGACATGCTAAAGTTCGCACAATTAACGGTAGGTCAACGGGGGTTCCAACTATAACCGGAACTTGTATAACAAATATATGTCTTGAGTGATCTTGATGATGAGCCGAAAAAGTCCATAAACTGTGTCACGCAGAATAGGAAAGTTTTATTAAATTTTGCACTTCAAATGGGAACTTGAGAATAGCAAAACAATTTGTTGTTTGCTCTAATTCTAAACAACCCTTCGTCTGCGTGTTCGTTTTCTTTTAATACGTCTGTGGCTTCTTCTGTGCCAATAGGTGAGGTAATTGTTTCAGATACGTTTCATATAATGGATTTTATATCATATGCATTCATGCACTGATCGTCAGGAGCTGCAGTCAACGGCCAATTATGATGCCATGTGATACAAGAGGGATACAATTTTCACGACAGTTGCAAACGAATAACTTATAGTTCTTACTACCCATAACTTATAGATATAGGTAGTAAGTGATAATGAAAAATCTAGATAGGACGTTCTTCAATGGATTTACTTTGGCTAGGTATCAGACAAAGCATAAGACGAGATTGAGAATTTCCACCAATTTCCAGAATACTCCTGCCAGAAATATCCAGCCTGCAAAGTTCAGCTGGATTTAATTGGGTTTCCAGAGGGATTTTTCCCACCGGAGCAATCCCAGAAAGTCCAACCAACTACATCCAGCAGGAATTTTTTTTAAAATCCCTGCTGGTTCCTCTTTGTCACGCGTTCGTCGCCGATGGAATTCCTTCTCCTCGGTTTCGATTTTCCTTCTTTCCTTCGACGAAATCGACGCGGTCGTCCTCGACGATGGGATCGTCTCCCACGAGCCGATTTTTCAAGCGAGATTTCGTGAGAGTTGTTCGTGTCCTCGTTCGCCCTTTCCTCGCGATGAACTGACCTTCGAAATTTGCTGACCTTGGTGTTACGGCTTTGGACTCGAACGAGGCAAGAAAGAGAAATCGCGTGGCCGATGAATCGCATCGTTATCGGCTGCCCGTCTTCTCTCAAGTGTCTATTTTGAAGCGTAAATGGATGAATTTGGATTCTTTTAAGGATCCAAATTAATATTTGGCGTCCTTCATGCCCTTCGTACCCGACGAGAGTCGGGGTTAGCTTTTTATATTTTCAAGAACCGGCCCTAAGTGCTACACCTGAGCCATAAACTGAAATTTAAACTTAAACTAACTCAAGATATGTTGGGCTGTACCGAAGGCCACATATGGTCGATCATGACCTCTTACATATCAATCGGTGCCGGTGCCGATTGTGACATGGAAGGAGCGAGGAACTATGATATCATATACTTATCCAAATTGACCAATTAAGAAACCATCTCCTATTTTCTTTTAGGACTTTCACAATGTCTGTTTCGAAAACGTCCATGTATCCACCTGAGCTATCGATAATGCATCGATGCACCCAGGGCGGCGGGGGGAGGGAGGCGGGGGGGGGGGTGCCTGAGGATTCTATCATTTCTCTTTGCGATTAGTCGTGAAACCTCCCGCCCAATTGGACAGGAAATTTCATTTCCGTCGTATTCTGCCTCGATCGCGGAGCGGACCTCTCCGTCTTCCATCATCTATCGTCTGTGATCGGGGAGTGGGGGCGGGGGGGGGGAGGGGGAGGTGCGACCTTCGCGACAGATAATACGGTTGACGACGCCTCTAACCATCGGAAATGACATCGTTACATCGGGACAGTTCAGCTTTTTTCCAACTGCCGTTGAGAATCATTTATCGAGTTTCGTTTACGTGCTTTTCTTCTTCGTTCGGCACGTTCTATCTATACTTTGGGCATCGGCACCGGCAGCTTGCAAACCTGCCGATCCCACCGATGGTGTCAAACCGGTTGCCGATGCATCGGTACAGCCCTAGAAATAAAGGATAGGAATTTTTTGACTAGGAAGAATTTATGAGACGAAAATAGGAATAAAGAGGACGAGCCTGACAGCCGCGAGAGGACAGTGCGACGGGAGATAAGAAGGAATGATCGAGGAGAGCGAAATGAGTTCGGACGGCGGCATCTCGAGATCCTTCGTGTTGCGGCCTCCGCGAATCTGTCCTCCCTGCATCCTCTTCCACTCTGGTTATCGCTAAAGAGACAGAACGAGAGAAGTACGAGAGCCACTCGGTCGGGATTTCCTCGGACGGAGTGGATGTCTAGAGTGAATGTCTCGAGTGGCTATCGGAGCGAGCCGAGGTAGAGTGCTGCGCCGAACGGAAAATTACATCCCAATTTTCTACTCGTGTCTGCAGACGACAGTGCTTCTCGACGTCTCGTGGGGCCGGACTCCCTGGACTCGCTTTCGATGTCCTGACATTCTCGTTTCTGACGTTCTGAAACGCCGGATTCTCGAGTCCAGCCGGTCGAACGGGTCTGGACATCCGGGCGGGATGGTGAAGCCGAATTTCCCAATGCTTTCCGATGTCGCAATCCGGCACATTTAGACCTAACGTTATCGTTCGGATGCTTCTCGTATCATAGATTCGGCATGAACTGGACCGTCGCCAGCGTTACGTGAACATGGAAATGTTGGAGACGAAGGTTTTGGCGTGATAAGAAAGATATACGCCTGGCAATGGGAATTCAATGGAATGGAATGGAATGGGAAGTCGTCTCATCGAATTTGAGGCAGGTGGATCCGGGAACCTAGCGTTTCTCATCGACTTACCACTCTCACAGCATGGAAATCCACTGATTCCTATGGCTCTACCGGCAGCAATGGAACTAACGTTTCCTTCGTTAAAATGTAGCTGTCGCTTGCGTCGCTGCGGGAGGTGGGAACGTCGTAACGTAACGCAACGGCCGCTCCGAAAACGAGAGGCGCGATCGGCAACTCGGAAGTTCCGATTTCGAGAGTTCGTCGGTCGCTTCCGGTGTCAGACGGTCTGCGATCGTCGGACAAAAATCCGCGCGATTCGATCGAAAGAGTCTCGCGAGGTGTCGAAAGCCGACGCGAGCTCGGACCATTTAGGTCTAACTCGCCTCTATTCGGTGTTCTCACCGGAAGTCGGCACACCGAGGACGTCACCGTCCTTCCGCGAAGCCGGTGAATTGTCGGGTGAAAGGAACCATCTGTTCCTCGCCTGACCGAGAAAGAGACGGACGAAGAGGGCGAGGAAGAGAGGGATGGCGGCACGCGAGTCCCGAGAGGGGATGAGTTGCGGTCGTATTCGAGAGAAGCGTGCGTTGAATCCCCGTGAACCGACCGATGACGCCGCAAAATAGAAACGGCGTCGCAAGTCCGGATCCCCCGATGGATTAAGGACAACGCAGGAATGCAGAGGGGATGGGGGGGGGGGGGGGGGAGGGATCCACGCGAGACAGATATCCGAGGGGGCGAGTGGTTCTGGCTGCAAATTCTCCTCAGTGGGTCGATCGCCGCGAACAGACCGACCCCCCTACTGATGCCGAACCCCGTTGAATTTCTTTAATCTTCTGACTCGTTCACTTGACGCTCACGTGGATGGAATGTTATCGAGGGTTCTCCATTCTTTTCAGGAACCAATCAAAGAATTAGAACATCGATACAAATTAATTCTTCTTCGAAGAAGTTTTGGGTCTCTCTTGAGACTCGACGTCGACTCGAGGCCGACCTGACGTCGACGGTTTCCTTTAGGAACCGGGATGAAAATTCCCAGACTGTTGCATATTCGTTAAAAGGAAACAGTGCTGGGGGAAAAGAGAGAAACGGGATTTCGGTAGGCGACAACCCTATTTCCCGTTTCTTTTTCTTTCTCCTTTCTCCAAATCTGATTATCGGAATTTTTTTTCTCTCTGCGAGAACCTCCAATCCCGAGCCCGTTCTTGTATCTGCTTTGGGTTCGTGACCCCGTTCCACCCTTTCCCGAGAAATCGGCGAGTGAACAAAACATTTTACGAATAATGCATCCCATGATAAATTATCTTATTTAATTGACTTACATCAGTGGCATATTTTGGCTTAAAAGTTGGAGGGGGGGGGGGGGGGGGGGCCC
>CAJPEV010006300.1:0-10727 GCA_905338385.1 Darwinula stevensoni
TAATATACGGTTGTATGCCGAAGGACACGACCTACTTATAAACACACGCAGAACATTCTAGCATGCTCTGGAAAAAAATTGTACTGGATATTCAAGAAATTCCGAGAACTTTCTTTCCAATCAGATACATGGTCATCAGAAAAAGACGCTTTCCTTTCCACTTATATTTCCAGAACTACATTGTCAAAAACTTCATATGTGGTATCACTCGACACGTCAGGCTTGGGATCGTCCTATTGCTAATTTCGAGAAACAGTAGCAAACAAGCTAGGGTATATCACAGAGCAGCGGGTGTTTATGGTGAAAAACTTTTATCAAACTGGCAGCGTTATTAAAGTGCAGTGTGGTTTTTGGTGAATTTTGACGCAGAGACACTCCAAGCACATCTGCAACAAACAGGCCGGTGACTAAATTCGTAAATACTGGTAATGTGAAGGACAATAAGAAGGAATATCACGGTCGCTTCAGATGTGGATGTTCAAGAACACCGTAACTCTTCTGAACTTAATACCTGTGATTACTTTTCATGGGGACTTCTAAAGGTCTACAGGAATAACTCACAAACGGTCGAAGAATTGAAGGCGGAAATCAGAACTGTCGTGGAAAGCTTTAATTGGTAAACACTATTCGTGGTTATCGAAAACATCGGTGAACGCCTGCAGAGGATCATGGATGCTGGAGGCTCCCACATTCAAAACGTGTTTTCATAATTAAAAACTCCCAAACATCCCGTGTTTTGTAAGCTACAATTCCAGATTCTATGTATTAGAAAATACTTGTAGAAAAAACTAAAAAAAACTAGAAAAAACTAGAGCGTCTTTTTCTGATGGGATCATGTATATATATTTTCAAGCTCAGACTTAGCGCGATAATAACAAATAATGAACCAACACAATTGCCTTCAATATAAAGGAGGAATTTTAATAAATAATTCAACCGGAAAGATCATTAAACACTCCAGGGAGCACGGAATCATGATGTTTCTTGAATAGACTTAATAGACTTGAATAGACCCAATGAACAATACCTGTTTATGCCCCAGTGAGTGAACAAGTTCTATTGCTCCAAGTTTTTAATGTTATATAGGCCAGAGTGATATCACAAAATCAGAATGGCCTCATATAATTTCAGAGCAACTCATGTCAGCACTTGCATGGCAGCAGGTCAATGTATCTTAGGCTTGAAAATGGAACCTGCATGTGACTGGTATTCACAATGGCAGTCTCAGCGAACTAAGAGATTAAGTGCATACCTGAGGTGGCTTAGTTGCATCGTGTGAGAGATGCTCTTCCCGCATCGTCCATGGCATGTTCACTGGTAGGGGTGTGAATGCACCAAGTGACACCATTCCGAAGGAAAATGTACGCAACCCCCACCCATGAATGCCCAAATCGCTTTTTACTATTCCACAACCGTACCAGCAGAAAATTCATATAAGCCACAAGAACCTCCATTGTTTTAGCACCAAGATTCAACATTATTTCCTTTGCCTTCATGTCCTCATTTGAGGGGGGAAAAGTATTAAAGATGAAAGATAAAAAAAATGTAAAAATACGATAAAACACCAGGTTAAGAGAACAAATTAGTTGTGTGGGTTCAACATATTAGTTCAAGGTTTTTCAAATTTTAGAGGTGCGTCACAGATGATCATCACAGTTTCAATGACAGCAACTGCATAAAAGTACGTTTAGAACAGTGTCTGGATTTTTTTTTCACCAAGCAGAATACAAATGAGTATTTCTTTATATTTTTGGTGGCTGCCAGGTGTTTCTCCTGGTGTTTGGTCCAACTGGTAGGACATTATTAACAGTGCATGCAGGGTGTTTTTTTTTTCTATTATTACTCCGCATCGTAGCACCGATGCGGTTACACAGCACTCAAGCATGAGGTGACCTTGGGTGTTGGGGCATGTGCCATGGGTTTTTGCCAGTTCTCTCCATAACTTTTGGATTTTTAAGACATTTTCAGACTTTTTCAGATGGCTTCCATACATAGGTAAGCAATAGAAAACTGCAGATAAGCTGCAAGCATCAATAAACAAACTACAAGCAGCTTCTCTTCCCATCTGCAGCTTTTCAACAATTGGGTTCAAAAAAATGCTAGTGAGAAGCCTCTTTCAACAGAGATCAGCATGTGAACTGAACCACAGGCTTTTGTCAAAAGTTATTCCATTGTACATCGCATTTTCTGAGGGAAGGATTTATTTAATCCATTTAATTATTTACCATTTAATTAAAATTTCTCATTCATATGTAATCCTGTTTTTATTTTGTATTTTTAACCATCCTTCTCTGGTGGGAAAGCACTTCCTCTCTGGATCATGGGATTCCGAGAAACTGCACGTAGCACTGGCAATAGAGAAGTCCTCAACGTTATTTGTGCCAGCAGCAAGGACAGTGTCATCAGCATCATCAAGTATGGTGCAGTTTGGAAAGCAGGCTCTAAGGCTCTTAAGGTAATGAGTGAACAGACCATGTACCACTACAGGGTCTTGCATACTATTTTAGAGATTCATTGCACAGGACTACAGGACCTAGGGGAAGAGTCCATCTGGGCCGAAAGACAGTTTGTTCTTACATCTCCTAAGAAGTTTGAGGACCCCATCCTGAGCGTGGGTGTTGACTCAGATTCAGGAGTAGAATCTCCGATTTCCAAAAAAAAAACAAACACTAAGCTGCATGGGTCACACATGCACGAAAGTGTTAAAACATAGCTTCACTTCAGATTATGGCATCTGTGGAAGTTGCAATGACCCATCCCAGATGTCTTTCTGCATTCTTCACGGGTTGGTGGCTGTCCTCCAGTGTGAATGCAAATGCACCTTAAAGCCTTCTTTCTTGATTAACAAACCCTACCTAAGCTGCAGAACTGGAGTTGTGCTTTGCTCCTCAGTGTGCACTCCCTATTTCTGTCAATCTTCAGCTCAGATTAAATGAGTGGGAGAAGGTACCAATTAACCAGGCCATAATCACCATTGTATACTTTTTTTCTGAAAATACTGGGATGCATGTGCTGCTCAAAAAATGTTTAGAGAGCTTAGATATTTCGCTATATATAAAGTGCTTCTTGAAGATCTACCCCTGTAAGTTAAAAAATGCATTGCTCTGAAAACTGAAAATGTTTAAGTTAATCATCTTAGTCTTCTCCATGCAATGCCTGGAAGTTGTATCAACTACTTACTCATCTCTCTAATAACATACCATTCAATAGCATACAAAGGCAACTCTTGTGGCCCTTCCTACTACTATCTACTTCATTTTCATATATAAATGACCTTCCCTTGAGTATAAGTGCAAACATCAACATATATGTGAACAACACTACAACTTTTTTTTTCCAGTTCAAATTCCTTGGTTTTTCAGGAGATCCTCCAAAATGAACTTCACAACTTCTGAAACTGGTTTAACAAAAATTTAAAAAAAAGCTCATAAAATATGTTACTAAGGCCTCCCCCATTCTCATAGTCTGTCCCAACAGCAGGCTTGCCTCATTTCCAATCAAAAGACTTAGATATGCTCTGAGTTTAGCACAAGATCATTGTGATTACTTAAAAAAAGTCCTTACTTTAACTTAAGATGCATGTCATTCTTGAGATCACTGAACTTCCATTGTGAAGGAAATCATCATAATTTGTAACTCATCTATTCAATATCCCCTTTGGTCCCAACTAGCAGACTCAACCTACTTCCATATGCTTGTCCTCTCCCCAAATCACATCACATCTCAGTTGACAACAAGTTTGTCTCCTGTGGCAGGGGACCTAAGTTCAAACCAGCGACAGCTCGTGATATGCGGCAGCAGTGGAGACAGGGGAGGCCGGCCTCCTCTGTCTCCATTCAAGAATAACTACTGCTGCATATCATGAGCCGCCACTGGTTCCAACCCAATCAGGACCAGCATTTCTTTCTGAGCCTAAGCCTTAGTGCGCTCAGGAAGAGAGCACCATGAATGTCGGGCACCTGCCTCCAGATGTGGGATGCTGAAGATCCCTGGTGGTGAAGGCTGAACTCTCGCACTATATCCCTGGAGTGTACTTGCATGGGTGTACTTGTGTTAGCTCAATTGCAGGAAAGTAGGGTTTAGATGGGAGGGTGGATTAGTTGGAGTTCAAGATACTGGGCTTCTTGCACTCTTTGGCTTATTGTACTTGGTGCATGATACCTGTCTGTATCTATTGTCAATCAGAGGAAATGTGTACACAAAATTTTATGCATGGTTAAAATATGGAAAACTTCTTCTCTTCTCGTTCTCTTCATTAACTCTCGGAACTCCTCATGATATGCCTACATTTCTCACATCTGTTACCAGGAAATTCTTGCAAAATTCGGGACCTCGGCATCCTTTCACAAAGAGCAGCATTTTTATGAGCAGACAGAGGAGTTCTGGCCCAAGATTGGTGCCCTCTGCTTCATTTCATCACGCAAAAATAAAAATTTGAGTTGCCTTCGTGTTTTTGCTTTTGTGCTGGAGAAAGAAAAGCAATTTCTTCCATGCTCTCTGCTACCTCATGAAATCCAATGAATCTCAAAGAGTGGACATGTATTTTTTTTTTTTTGCCTAACCCAGTATATAAATGTCATGCTCATTCCCAGAGAATTGGACATGACAGAAAGTCAGCCAGGTGTCAATTGAAACTACATAAAGTGGTGGTTTGCTGAAAAATATTAAACCAACAAGAAATACTTTATTTTTAAAAGCTACTTTTTAAATTTCCAATTATGCCAAAACGCCTAAAAATGCTCTATAACATGCAAAATGTCCCAGAATTCAGTACATTTTCAGCTTATCCCAACTTTCAGTTTATACACAAAGATGACTGGAACAAGAGGATGACTGCCACAAATACAATTACCATCAATGACCAGATGACACAAACATGAATTGAGGATTGCTCGAAAACACTCACAACATGCCCATACGACTTGCATTTGCGATGGCTATCAACTGGGACAAACTTCTGAAAAGATTGAAGTCTACCTCCCATCACCTGTTTTTGCCATAGTTAACCTGTTGCTTTCCCTAGGGTTCAAAGATTCAATGATGTAAAACTTGAAATTACTGGTAGCAACAGTCAAGACAGATTTCTTGGGTAAACTGGGGCTAAATGCTTCAAATGTAGTATACAATGAAATTCTGTGAGAAGATCAAGTACTTATATTAAAAAATTGTTCACTCTATTTCGCTTCTTGAGTTAGTCCAACTCCCCCTTCCCAGGAGTCCCCCAATCCAAAGGTGCTGACTATCGAGATTGCCCACAACATTGAAGGGCTGTGCTGTTAGTTAGCACAGAAGGTGCACTTGAGTAATTACCAGTTAAATGACTACAATCTACCCATCCATTGGGAAGGTTCAAAATTGGTTGAAGTAGAAACAGAAGCCATAAGCAAGAATTCCTAAGTGAACCAGGTTTAATGCAGATAATGTTTATTCTAATCTATAACTCTTCACATGGCACAAAGCAACCTCTGAAATGAGGAGTCAGGCAAAGAAGAAAAATTAGAATACAATTATGTGTATATTCTTAATTTATTAAGTGTCACTGCTTCAGCTGGTAAGATATCAAGTTGGATGGCACCATGCATGCCACTTGCATCCCCTTCAAGAAGGGCCTATTCCCAGGGGCCATTGTAGATGAAGTGCATCAAGCTCAATGGCAACTACATGAGTAGATATCACTCTTAAAAACAACATATGAAAATTTCAAAAGATTATTAAGTGAAATATAAGATTTATGAACCAACACTTTCCTCAGTTGTTCTTAAAGCAACCAGTTTTTTGTACCTCCAAAGGCTTGCTATTGTTCTCATTGTGTCAATGTTCAGATGGAAATGAACAGCTAATGATAATGTATCTGTTTCTTTGTGACACCATGAATAACATTTTTTATCCATGGTGTCACCCTCCAGCTCGATCCATATATTAAAACCATGATACCAACAGTGAGAGAGGGGGAAGGAAAACATCTTCCATCCTACCACTAAAATCAGTGGTTTGATGAAAGTTTCACCATAAAATTCCATTGTGAACCTTAAGAACTTGCTGCGATTCTCAAAGGGCAACCCCATTACCCATATATTCCATATTAGCAGCCAAAATTAACATTAACTTGGAGGGCATCCAACACAGATTAATTGATGGCCTGGTAGACATCAGACACTACTATTTGAGTTATTTCACTTGGCATTATGAGATCTGAGTGAAGGGGAAGTAATGACTGCCTCCGGTGCAGAGTTGGAAATGTTTGGGCGCATGGGCTTAAAGATCCATCCTCCAATCAACTTCCATATGAACTTGTGATTTTATATCACCTTTCTGCATGGTCCTCAGGTTAACGGGCATTTAAATGAACAGGAACAGGGACTGAGAAGGGCCATCTTCTGTTATAAAAACTTCCATGCCTGTGTGCAGCACAAAAACTGCCTGATACATATAATGGGAGAGGAAAGCTTTTCTTTTTGCGAGAAGATTGTACAGATACAAACAATGAAAGAAATTTGAAGGGGGAGGAACACTCAGCCACCAGCTGTTCATCCATAACCATCTGAAAATTGACACAATGGGAATAATAGCAAGCCTCCCTCACTCTGGAGGCATAAAAACTGGTTATCCTGAGGAAAGTATTGGTCCAAAAGTATTTTATTTATTCAAATAATCTTGTGAAAATTTTTAAATATTGTTTTTAAGAGTGATATCTACTCATGCAGTTGTCATCAAGCTTGATGCACTTCATCTACAATGGCCATCTTGGGGAAGAGAGGAAGATGCTACAGGGGAAAAGATCCAGTAAGTAAAATGGGCGAGTGACTGCATTTCAGTCTATGGCCTCCAGGACTTGGCCCTCCTTGAAGGTTATGCAAATGGCATTCTTTGACAAGCATGGTGCCATCCACAACCATGCAGTATCCCAAGACCAAAATGGCATTGAAGACCCCTTCTTGCACGTCCTATGTAATTTTATCAGGTCAGCCATTTGCAAACAATTCCCTCACCTGTTGGAGACAGGCAAGACCTTGGGCCAGTTGCACTGCTTTCCCTTCAAAGTCACACTTCTCCAAAAGTCGGACTCGAGTTTCAGTTGCATTGCCTCTGGCTAATCCTAGTCTGACTTTCTCGCATAGGAAAATAGGACTTGTATGCTTCGTACGGCACGAGAAAGTTCTTGAGATGCTTGAAGCACCAAGGATTCTTGCTTTTGCCAATGCTCAGCAGTGCAATCTTGTCATCTCCTGTCCGACTGCCACAAAGGAGTAGGGTTATCCTCTCTTTAATTTTCTCAGTTGATTGGCTGTCCCTTCAACTGCATCTGCTCAAACCACAGCCACAACGTTCAGTCAACATCTCCTGCCTTGCTCTCCCGTTTCCTCCTCCTGCTCCGGTTTCCGTTCTTCTTGCACTCCATCCTTCAATGCTTCCTTATCTTTGATGATCTTGGAAACTTGCAGCTGAGAAATCCCAAACTGCCAAGCCAATTCAGTTTGCATCTTCTTTTCTTCTTGATGGGCACTCAGAACTGCAATCTTTTTGGCCAAGCTGAGGTCCTTCCTTCTCCCCATGGTCAACACGGGCAATGAGCAGATCTGTTGGTTACAGCCTCAACTTACTGCCCGGGTGAACTTGCTTCCACTGCCACCTGAAAAGGGCAGGCCTTGTCTCCACATCTGCAGCCTATATTTACACCCCAATTTCCACAAAGCGAGAGGGTGGGACTGGGGAGAGGGCTGGTGGGGATTTTCCAAGGATGCACAGTAGGAAAAATAAGCCATTTGTTTCTCAGAAGAGAAGAAAAAATCAAAAAAACATTCACAATCAAGAAAAGTTTGATTCCTTTATGCAATGTTTTATATAATGCGTCCTCTGTACAAAATATCGGGACCTTGCAATGGTATTCCATCAAGTGGAGTATTCTATTAAGCGATATTCCATTGTGCAGAGTCGACTGTATCTTGAACATGATGCGAAACCATACTTGTCAAAGGAAAAGTAACCTCAAACAGGAGGAGGGCAACCACTTCCATGGCATAAAATCTCGAAAGCAGTCATGAACGTCATTGGAGAGGATATCGGTCAGCCTGCAAATCAGTCAATTAGGAAATTCCTTCTCTGTCAAGTCTGTACCTTTCATGAAGTTCAGAATCACTAAGCTGTTCCAAGGGTATCGAGCCTTTCCTGGAACATCCTTGAAGTTTCTACTTCTCTCTCAGGTCGGGCTATCAAGTGAACCATAACCACAGCTTCTCGAAAAAATCCGATAATGACATTTCAAGTCAGACTCGACTTCAGTTAAGACACCCCGAAGGTGGCTTGAGATTAGACAGACTTGAAAGTCAGGCTTTGAGATTAGTCAGGTTCAGTGCAACCGGCTAAAGCTTTAGACAGGCATCCAAAGTCAGACTCTGCATGAAATTCTGGCTTAACCGAGTCAGTGCAACCCGCCCCTTCTGTTGCAAGACAATGGGTCTCCCCTTTGGAAGTGCAAAGTCCTGGAGGTCGCACCAGACTAGGGGCGTGCCCTTTTTTGCCAGCCGCTCAGCTGACTCTGCTGAGGCCCCCAGCATCCGATGGACATCATTTTAAGGCTTAGCTGCTCAGCGCTCCCATAGTTCGCTATGTCCCACTCGCAGCTGCTTGCTCAACAGTGACATCATTCAGCGACGTGGTCGTGATTGGCCAATGCATCTTTTTTGCCAGCAGCTGCTAGCGGCTGGAGAAAAAGACGTGTCCTAAAAAATCCGATAATGACATTTCAAGTCAGACTCGACTTCAGTTAAGACACCCCGAAGGTGGCTTGAGATTAGACAGACTTGAAAGTCAGGCTTTGAGATTAGTCAGGTTCAGTGCAACCGGCTAAAGTTTTAGACAGGCATCCAAAGTCAGACTCTGCATGAAATTCTGGCTTCACCGAGTCAGTGCAACCGGCCCCTTCTGTTGCAAGACAATGGGGCTCCCCATTGGAAGTGCAAAGTCCTGGAGGTCGCACCAGACTAGGGGTGTGTCCTTTTTGCTAGCTGCTCAGCTGACTGCTGAGGTCCCCAGCATCTGATGACGTCATTTCAAGGCTTAGCTGCTCAGCGTTCTCATAGTTCGCTATGTCCCACTCGCAGCTGCTCGCTCAACAGTGACATCATTCAACGACGTGGTCGTGCCTAGCCAACGCATCTTTTTTGCCAGCAGCTGCTAGCGGCTGGAGAAAAAGACGTGCCCTAGGACTGGGAGGTGCTAGCTTGCCTGGTATACTAACTGCATCTGTTGCTCCATGACTTCTTTCTCTTCCCATGTGCTTGCGTGCAGGATGGTTTGAGGTTGCTGACACGATCAATGATGCCCACAAAGCATTGCTCCAGGACCAGGCCAAAGAACTACATCCTTGTATCCACGGTCCAGCACCACTGTAGAAGGAAAGAATTGAGCTCAACAACAACTATTACAATGATAATAAGATAATCAGAACAAATGATAACCAGAACTCATAAGTACAAGAAGCACATCCCGAAGCTGGACGTTGAAGACCGCAGCCGATACTGTCACGGCCCATCTGAAACGGTTCACCATCTTCCGAATGCCTGCCCCGAACTAGCCCCAAAACAGTACTTGTACAGGGACAACCAGGTATGCAAATACATCCCCTGGTGTGTCTGCAAGCATGCCGGCTTGGATGTCCCAGAGAAGTGGTATGAACACCAACCAGTCTGTAATGGACATACCAATAATAACAGACTGCCCCATCATCTGTAACAGGCCAGATCTCACAATGCACAACAAGGAGTAAAAGGCCGCACTCCTTGTAGACGTGAGGGTGCCAGCTGATAGCAAACACCGAGTGAAGACCTGGGAGAAGCTGGACTGCAAATCGGAAGGTTGTGTTCTGAAGACCACCATCATTCCCATCACTGGCACAATCAGTGTTGTCCAACAGGATCTCAGCGAACACGTCCAGCAAGTGTGATGCCGGATATCCCTCGACGTCCTCCAGCATACGGCAATCTTGGGCATGGCCAACGTTCTCCACCGTGTCCTACAGAATTAGAATAGTATGAAGACTGAGATCTGGGTCTTCCCCCTCCATACTTTCTATCTCAGCATATGCTTTGAGAAAGACTGAGATTATAATANTGTCCTACAGAATTAGAATAGTATGAAGACTGAGATAATAATAATAATAATAATAGTGGTTTATTCATGATTCTGGAATAATCTTGCACCAGCAAATTGCATCCCATTGTCAGGCATAGAAAGGGTAACAAAGTTATGGGATTTCTTCTCTGGGAGTTTTTATTATTATCAAGCGAGTCATAATGGATATTGCTGACTGGTAGAATCTGTGCATGCGGCACTTATTTTCTTCCAAAAGAGATGGTATGTTTCCTCTCAGGTTCAAGGGTGGGCATTGTTGGTAGGGAGGCAATGCCTGCCATCGCAATGGATTTTTTTAGGAGGGCATAATTGGATGCAAGATCCAGTTGTCCTTTTGGTATTAGTATAATATAGCTTCGCGCACAGGTTCGGTATTTTACAGATAATTTTTATGTTCTTTGAGGGTTTTCATACTATTCGTGACACTTCATTACTTGTGCAAACTTATAAGTATGACAATTTTCGAACTTTTAGTCTTTTTATAAAATTATTATTTGTCTCTGCCCCTGTCGTATTTCACAACAGGGATATTCTGCGTGTCTCTTTTCACACGTTGCAAGCAATCCTTGAAAAATACATTTTCAACCATTTGTCAA
>CAJPEV010006301.1:0-10723 GCA_905338385.1 Darwinula stevensoni
CCCCCCCCCCCCCCCCCCGCCTCCTACGAGTGTTGAACATACCACTATGCAAAAACTCGTCACTCGACTCCTCAGACGGTCTCCCAGAATTTTGGAAGACGCATCCATCCACCCACCCAAGAGGGTGAAACCATACTCCGCGCTCTTCGTTTACACAAAGCACGGAAAAAAAAAACCGGGCGCGAAGAAGAAGCAGACGACGTCTCGCTCTCTCATCATACCATACGCCTTCCGTTTGCTCCACACCGGAGAAAAACCGCATGCGCTTCGACCGACTCGGATGGCTCAGGTACCATCGCAGGCAATAAGTCGAGGAATTTCCGCGACGTTCGCAGTGGAAGGCCTCACCGTTCGCGTCTACCGAGTCGTCAACTTTTTACATTTAGCCTCGGCCTGTAGCAGGTGGGAATCCACGATCTTCACGACCTGCGATCTTGGATATAGTTATCGGACTGCCTGAATTTAGTTCGGGTAATTTTTCGTCAATTATAATTACGGGTAATTATCACTTTTGTCCTTGCTAATTAAGTTTTTTTTTCCCGATTCGCAAGACGGCTTTAAACGGATATGAACTTATTTTGTGCCAAATAGGCCAAAAACACGAGATACAAAAATGACACATAAAAAAATCCTGTAAAAGAGTCCCGGTTCCCTCTTCCCGCTGTCCCGGTTCCCTCTTCCCCCCGTCCCCTTCTCGAATTCGTGCTCGGATGAATTAAAGAAGACCTCTCAGGAAACGAAAGGTCCATTAGGTCACCCCGATCGATGAAGCTCTCGAGAAATTCACCCAGATCCGCGGAATTAATGGGGACGAGAGGAACGTGGACCCTCTCAAAAGTGATAAATTAGGCCCTTTGTTATTTCTGACATACATAAATGACATTACAAGAGCAATTGCAAGCAGGCTCCTGACTCTTTATGATGGGGAATTTTTGCGGAAAATGGAAATCGCAGCCGGAGATTTAAATGCATCCTCTGAAACTCTATTATCGCGAAGTCTAGATTCCAGACATTTCCAGAAAAAAAAAATCATCCCTCGTCGCTAATAATCTAATTTAGATCGCTAATTAGCTAATACTTTAGCTTCATTCCTCGCGTCATGTATTTTCGCTGAAACGGAAATTTCACGGAAATTTCTACCCTTGAGCAGGTAATTGACTATATGTGTAACTGAACGTCAGCAAATTCACAGTGCCACTTATGAAAACTTCTCAATCAATCGATGAGTAATATTCATTACCATAAAAAAGGTAAAGGACTCGGTGCCAGACCAAAACTTGCCAATCATAAATTGTCGATGTCAGGCTGTCGTGGGGTACCAAAGTACCAAGGAGTACTCATGAAGTACCAGAGGATATGCGTGCTGCATTATTCCTAAAGCGTTTTAAAGAGAAACTTCTCGAGTATCTATTGGACAACCAAGATGGAAAAATGCAAGGCATTTTATGAGAGTATGGAAAGTATATGTTGACCTTTCTTTTTTTTTGTCGTCTGATCTTTGACTCCCTTTCTTCCAAGTTGTATTTGTAATATTATGCATTCGAGTAAAGTTACCATTAGTGGTCAGATTTCAACTTGTAAGCCAGAACAGAAGATGCACTTGGTTTAAGCTTTTGCAATAGGTGTATCACCACCTTGTTTTTTTTTTAAATAAATATTTATTTAAATCAACTTCCAACTTGAATATTCCGAGAGTTCGTCTTCCCCATCGTTACGAAGTCGCGTCCCAGCGGTTCAATGCAAAGGAAAGAGAAACAAAACAGGACAAATGAGTCTCCCCGATCCACGGTAAGGTGGATTCATACCTGCAACCGGATAAATGAGGGTGAACGGGGGCGGCATTTGCCGGGGGGAGCCAGGAAGGGAGTCGGGAAGGATCGGGGGCGAAGCGAACGAGAAAGTAAGGCAGAGGAAAAAGAAAGGAGAGAAGCGAATCTCGGCGGGATGGCGACAGCAAGGGAGAAGAAATGGAACCGAGGATTTTCGGTTAATATATATAGTGTCGTCATGAAAGGGGATCGGTACCCCCCACTCTCTTTCCCCCCCCACTTTTCCCAGCCCCCAAAAAATGTCTGGGTAGGTTCACAGGACACCCCCATGGAGATCGACGCGGGTGTCCTGCATGAGAAAATGTCCACTCGGCGAAGGCTCGAAAGAGTGGCCCCCGGGGAGAAACTTCGTCTCGAAAAAGAAAGTTGCAGAACCATTCGTGTGAGTACCGAAAGAGAGAAAAAGTGGGGGGAAGCGGGGAGGCATGCACGACGCACGACCCAGAGGCATCCCGCGGGGCAACTGGGCCCTGCCTCCGACGACACACGAGGGTGGTTCCCATCGCACGGTGCGATACACCGCTCCTCGGCTCTCCTAATCGAATCTTCTCGGCCCGGCCGACCGGTCGACTTCCTATGGGAACTGCTGCCTTTTTCCCTCCTCGGATATGCTTTCGTAGAGATGGGTCATGGTTCCATGATCGCAACTTCGTCGAGAGGGAAATGCTCACGGGGTTCTTTCCACTTCGGTAATCGAATTCGGCACTTCGATACTGCAGACGACCGAGAACGAAAGTTTGGTGAAACCCGAGACGCATGCCGATCGCCACGGCCTGTGAGTGGCAGAATATTAGGACCGACCCTGGACGGAGTCATGGTCGTACCAAGCGCAGAGGGAAGGAAAGCAGTTCGCCCTGCTTTGCTCCTTCGTCCTGCTTTGCTTCTTCGTCCCATTTTTATTCCGAGTCCTTCGCATTCCTTTTGGGTGCGATAACTACTCGAGTCGCCAAATATGCGGCAAAAGCTCCCATACGTTTCGTCTTCAAATTGAGAACATATAGAAACCACGATATCAACTCCATTTCGATACGAAAATATTGAGAAACACGAAGACAATCATTCCCGTCCCCGTCACGGAGACAGTTCCCGTACCTGTGACAGGGACTTCTCTCGCTGACAGAAAGTGCTTTGTTTCTCGTTCGTGCAGAGGAGGAAGGAGAGACAGAGACCGTGCATGACAGCAGGGCCAAGGTCAGTTCCGAGAAACAAAGAATACGGCGGGGAAAAAAAGGGAGAAAAATAGGGACCGGCTGCGGATCCGCGCCAAACGGGGGGGGGGAGAAAAAAAAAAGTTCAGATTTGCCAGTCTCGTTCCTGCGAGAAAAACACGCGAGAAGATCATCATCATCAGGAGACACAGTCCGGCCTACGACACCTCGCCACCCTTTCCCCTCAAATTTCCCTCTAAATTCCCTCTAAATTCCCTCAAATTCCAATCTAAATTCCCTAGGAATTCTCGCAAATTCCCTCGAAATACCCTCGAAAAATTCCCTCGAATCCCTCGTGGTGAAGCTGGCCAAAAAAGCGGAGTACTCCAGCAAGCATGAATCCATCTCCCATAGATCTCTCACTTCGTCGGCAATTAAGACGCCGGGGGAAAAGCGAGGAAAAGAAAGAAATGGCCTGCCAGACGAGGGGGCCAAATTCAATAGGAGCCCCAATAGGAGCCCCGATGGGAGCCCCGATGGGAACGCCTCCCATCTCCAATTATTCAGGCTCCCGAAATCACTCCGCGAGAAAATTAACCTCCTTTTTTTTCTTCTTTTTTTTTTTAAGCAACCATTCATCAAAAAATAAATGAATAAATAAACAAATAAATATTTATCTTTGCCTCAATTCACGAAATGCGAGCCTTGATTTATATTCTCCGGCGGGTCGGGCCCATTGTTTCATTCGTCGCCATGCATTTGTCATCGGGTGAGTGATGGTCCGATGGAATTATGAATCATGTACCCGGGGAGGCTTAATGCTCGGCCCACCATGCCATCATATAAATGACTACATATAAATGAATACGTATAAAGGACAACGTATAGATGACAACAAAGGGCATTAGACAGCATTTGTCAGTCGAGTTGAAGGACAAAGGTCCCCCTCGGAGATAAATAAAAAGACGCCTTAATAGGTTTTTTAAATGGGTTTTTAAAGTGCGTCTCAAGGACATTCTTAAAGGATATCTTCTAAGGACCCCCTTTTTTTTTTAAAGAATCGTCACACAATCGCGAAACTCGTGGCCTCGCAAAACTCGGACCGAAATGCGATTTATGTGCCGGCGGAATTTCCCCATTCGAAAAAAAAAATCTATTTTTCCGCGGAAATCTCGTGGGTCATCAGCAATTCATGGCCAGAGGAAATTCACGTAGAAGTTTCCATGGAAAACGGAGGAAATGCCGGAATTCTATTTTCGTTAGGAGATTGACTCTGCTCGAGTGCCATTTTTTTTGGCGTGCCATTTTTTCTGCGAGCCATTTTTCTACGCGCCATTTTTCCTGCATGCCATTCTTCCGCATTCCTCCCTCGACGCGAATAAATCACGGTACGCGGGAAAGAAGGCATATCGATATAAAGAAAAAAATGAGGGAAAAATGAGAAGAAAAGAAGTGATTCCCGCCATCTCCAATACAAACAGGGACGGAGATTTGAAAAATATTTGGCTTCGAGGAGGAGCGCGTTTTGTTGTCTCAAGAAACACCGAGGCTGAGAGGAAGGAAGTGTGTGCTTAGTCTATGCTTAGTTCGTGCTTAGTCTATCTCAGTGCCAGGAATATATTTATATGCAGGAAGGAAAAGTGATATTGGTATTTTTTGGGGGGAAAAGTAAAAAAAAAAATGGGGGGGGAAAGGAGAGGATTTTACGGCCTTTCCGTGAGGCTAGTTTTCTTTGTGGCGGAGGGAAAACTTGCATTTCTCATGCGATCGCTGGGCTTGATGGACGTTGCGTGTCCTTTCTTGCCCTTCGTGGCCTTCGTTTCCACCTTTTCTTTGTTTTAAAGGGGATGAGAGGGCGTGCGAAATGACGTCGGGGGTGCCAGGAAAAACGGCGGGAATGCAGGGATGCCGAAAATAGGCAGGGATGCCGAAAATAGGTCGAAATGACGGATGAAGTTCGCGTGAGTCACGACTTTTTCTGGCAGAAGATCTCGGCCGAGTTTGCCAGATGCAGCGAGAAAGTTTTGGATTTCGGAAAGTCGAGGGAGAAAAATCCCAAAAAATCCCGAAAATTCTTCTTTTTTTCCCGCGAAAAATTGAGGAAATGGGAGGAAAACGATGACGTCTCTCCGGAAATAAGAACATATAATGGGAAAACAGAAGAAGCAGCCTCGTTCTGTCCCGGCGATCTCTTCCTTCCGGATGAAAAAAAAAAAAGACAGACCTTGGAAAAATCTTTCTGCTGAATATTTTTGGCCTTTTTTTTTGGCCCATCAATAAGAAAAAATAGAAATGAAAAATTGAGACTTCCGATCCCCAAACTGCCGAAAATTCAGAGCGGAAAGAGCCGAAATGGATTCTCCTCGCGTTCATAGCATTCCGTCATGAACTATTTAATTGCCCTTGAGAAAAGCCGTGCATGAGTAATTGATGACGCTGGAAAAGGACACTACAAAGTGAAGGAGACACGTGCCACGACATGACATGACATGACAGGACGTGACATGACATTCCAGTCGACCCCCGTACGTCATCCTTGGTTTATTTAATAACTGGGGAGCGGTTCCATTCACCTCTCCAGTGACCCATTCAACTTTCTAGTGATCCCATTCACCTTTCCCGTGATCCCATTCACCTTTCCTGTGATCCCGTTCAATTTTACAGTGATCCCATTCACCTTCCCAGAGATCCCATTCACCTTTTCCGTGATCTCATTCAACTTTCCTATGATCCCATTCACCTTTCCTGTGATCCCAAAAACCTCTCCAATGATCTCCAATGGCATTTGCAACGCTCTCGTTGACATTTTGTGGACCACTCCGGGCAAAGAAGGTCTCTAGCCATCTCACCCTGCTCCCTCAGCTTTCTCTCACTCTGCTCTCTTTGTCATCTCACCCTGCTTGCCCGACATCTGCTTCTTGCTTACATTTTTCTCCCGTCTGGCGTTTTCCATTTCTTTTCATATTTGCGTTCCCAATCGATACGGGGATGGGCTCTCGATTCGGTCGCCCCTTTTTCAATCCCTTCTGTCCGTTTCGGTCCCATTCAGTACCCTTGAATCCCGTTCCCGGAAAGCTTCCATTCCCGTTTCTTCCCGAGGGATCGTGAAAGGGACTTCGGGAATCGGGACTCCAGTTCTTCTTCTGTCTTTATGCTCGCTTCGATGCGTTGCAGCCAGGTCTCATTCTGTCGGCGCCGACGGCGCAGAAAATCTTCCTCAGAAAATGGATTTCGGACGTCTTCAACGATAACGACGAGACGAAAATTGCCGTGCAATGACGATGACAAAACCTTCGAGAATTCGCCGCCGACGAAATCATCTGTAGAAAAATCGGCGCATCGAAACGATGCATCTTGATCAACGTTTGTGTTTGGCTATCGGCCAGAAAACTCGCGATGAAAACTCATTCGACGCACGAATGTCGCAGAACTTGCTAAAGAAATGACCTCGCGACGACCTTGAGGACGTCCGGATAGACTCCCCTGTGAGTCCTCGAAACCAAAGCGAGATGCCTTGCTCTCGTCCATCTGGATTCCGGCTGGGACATCTAACGAGAGAGGGAGCCGTGAGATGCACATTGCACATTCCAACTGCATCTACAAGCAAGGGAGGAGAAACCGGAGGGGAGGAGGCAGGAGAGGGAGGGGGGAGCGGTGGTGGCAAATGTCTTTTCTCCAGCGTGGGAGCAAAGGATATCTTGTTAGTTACCACCCCCTTTGAGTCCGTCGTCCTTTGCTTTCCCCCACCCCCCCCCCCCCCCCCCCTCGCTCTTCCCGCGTCCTAGCCGCCCCTGATTTGGAAAACTCTCTTACGTCTACAGTCCATCTACTGGACGCGCTAGAAATGCATTCATTCGAAGCATTTCTCAACATTTCCATTCGGTCGAAATGCATCGAGCGGAAATCGTCAGGCTTGCGACTTCCACGAAACTCATTTCCCACAGACTTTTTCTCGTCTCGTCGTGCGTCATATCCGATTCCTTGGGAGGGCAGAAGGCGGGAGCCCATCATATCGGATTACTTTTCCTTCCAGTCTTTTATGAATTTGCATCTGGTTTAAAATTCGAGGCATCGTGAGGTTTTCGTCGAGATTAAATTTTTAGAGGCTGCTCGACTCTCGTGGAATAAAAGATGGGAGTTCGGAGTCCTCGCTAAAATTGCCCTCAAAATATTCCCAGATTTTACCCGACGTTACAGAACTAAATATGAAATTTTCAAACCCTCTCCAAGAATGCCGACTGCACTCGATCGACCTTTCCCGCTCTCACAAAACAACTGTCGCTAATTCTTCCGGCTCCTGCGACGACAAACACCGAAGCAACCGAAGAAACCGGAGAAATGGCATTCGGAACGGCGACTCAGCTGGAATTTGGAGACGATTTCCGGCAGGAGGACGAACGCTCTTCCCTTTCCCGGAATCCATCCGCGCTGTAAGGCATCACTTAATTACCTGGGACGAGCAACGCGGCTCCCGGATGCACCTCCGAGTGAGCCTCGCCTGCACCGGCAAACCGGATTTGCTACTCGTCGTTACTAGCGGTTGCCGGTGCTAATAAAAAAAACTATTGCAATGCGGTTGCCAAAACTCCTGAGATAATGTTATTTAAAGTACCATGAAAGTCAGAATCTGAAATGGTGTAGACATTTAAAAACACTTAGCAATTTTTTGCATTCGTAAGGAAACCAGCTAATTTTGTCAACTTTTGCAGGAATGCAGCCAATATTCGACAGAGGCTTCAAGAGCTTTTTTTCTCGTGGCCTCCAGATGGCAGTGTCTATCGATGGGAGGTGCTCTCATCGCACATGGAAGGGTGAACATTGAAGAATTGTCACTCATGCACAGTGACCTGATGCATTACGACGACCTGATGCATTACGACGAACTGATGCATTACAGCGACCTGATGCATTACAGAAAAACACGCGTCCGAATGTTCCATTACCCCCGGAATGTGATTGCTTCGCTCCCGGTTCCGATATTCGCAACATTTCATGACGTCTCGTAAAATCGTTGCCGACAAACTAAATCGGCAGGCAAATGGGTAAAACGCTTTGAAGCATAGAAGATCATCGCGAGGAAATAACTGCCAATAGAAACTGGAGGCGAAGAACGTACATCGAGCAGAACGCAACAATTCACAAAGAAAATATGCGAGGAAGAAGAGGAAAGAGGGAAGAGAGCTAAGATGCGGTGTTGCATGATGCAGCTTCCCGCAACGAGCGTGGAATTCCCGGCGGAATGGACCAATTTCGCAGGCTTCAGGTCTTCTTTTCAGGCGTTAAACACCTCTAAACCCCGTGAAAACCCCGCGAAGCAGAGGATCCCTTTCATTGATTGTTCGTCGCGTCGGACGCAATCTGGCATCGCCAAATTACATTGCACGCGAGAGCTGGATTAACACGGCTTTTCGCTGTCGTATCTCCCGACCGATCTCTACCGATCTCAGACCGATCCCGATCAATCTCAGACCGATCTCTACTGATCTCAGACCTACCACGGCTCGAAATGGCCCATAAAGCTAGTATTTATTTTGAATAAATGTTTAATTTACTTTTCTTTCCTGCCATGATAAATGTCCAGTCTTCTTGAATCTCTCAGAAATCTTTTTTTAACGCTAATGCCAAGATTTATTCCCCCCGACTTTCCCGCGCTGTTCGCACCAACGTTTCCACTTCTCATCGGTTTCCACCGGCATTGGCTTACGCAACAGACACGCATGCCATTCCGCCACGTTTAACTTCGTCGAAAGCGAAGGAACGGTTTCAATATTTTTGCAGCGCCTGAAAACCGGTTTCTTTCGATCGAGAAAAATAAACATTTGTAAAGAAGATTCAATACCAATACCGAAGTTCTTGGGAAAATTGAGACATTCCTCGGAATTGCGAAATAGGAAATACGGGAAATCTTAAAATTTTCGGCTCGTCGTCGAGCGCGAATTTTAATTTTTATTCGCCAATTTAATGACGAGAAACTACTTTTTCAAGTTAATGAAGTCATTGACAGATTTTGATTGGAATGAATCTTGCGATTTTTATAATAATTGCCAATTTGATTTATAATCAGCTGATTCAGTTTAATCGACTGAATCCTCTCGAGAAAAAGTATTGATGGAAAAGATTCAGAAATTTTGTTGGAAAAGAAGGAAAATCCTCTGATCGAGTGATTGATTGATTAAGTAATTGATTGATTAATTGATGGGTTGATTGATTGATCGACCGAGTGATTGATTAAAACTTGTTCCGCCCTATACGCGGATTGCAGAGACCGTACTATTCTCGCGACATGTGGAGGGAAATTCCCCGCGGAAAAAAAAACGCGGCGACCAGAAAAGTTTGCTCCAAACATAACTGCAGAAGACCGAGAACAATTTTTTTTTAAGTTGGTCGTCTGATTTTAATCTTCCGGGTCGTTGTAGCTGCGTTTTTTAAACGACATGTCTTCGAATATCTGGACGTTTTAAGGAATTCTTGCATCGAGGGATAAAGAATCCGCATTTAATTATAATCATACAAGGGTATCCCCTCTTACCGATTTCGAACGATCCCGATATAAATTTTTTATACATACCACTCAAAAAGTTTATCAACCTTCGATATTTAGGGTGGTGGTATTACATTTGTATCCATCTACATATAAAAGTATCGCTCCTCATATTCTGGCGTTGGCTATACTGTAGGCATGATGTTGCTCCAATACATGATTAAAAAAATGAAAGGTTTCATGAAAGTATTGGTAAACGACAGTCAGAAACCAGCCCCATACATGCCGGCCTTGAGGATGCTCGTACACAATTTCACCCTTGGCGTCTCCGTGAATGCTTCGGAGCCTTCGATCGATGGAATCGAGAGCGATGGCGTTTCATGCTGTTCGCGGATGCATATCGCATCTCCCTATGCGTTAATGATGGCAGGTGACGTGTGATCAGACGCCGAGGCGAGGGCTTTGCCGATGTCGCGGTTCGGGGAAATTTATCGACATGTGGGAGGCATAATGGAGGTGTGGGAAGATGTCAATGTCGTCAATAGATGTTATCTGCAGATTGTCTCTGGAAATTTGACAGGGCAATGCTAGAGAGATGAAATCCTGCAACCTATTGTCCTGCCAAACTAGCGAAACGTGGGGCCTCCTCCTAAAATGATAATAACTTATTGGGTACAGGCGGTCAACTAATTCCTGCTGCAGAATCAAATCAGGATAATGAACCGGTCAACGAATCCACCGAACTTGCGTCCCTTCGACACGATTGGGAGCTGCTGGGCACTTTAATCACCGCCCGGAGCCTCTTCAGACTTTTCAACAACTTGAAGCTTCTCTGCTGCAGGAATGGGCCAACAACCCCCTAGGAACAGACTCAGAGGGTCACCAGTAGCACAAGGAGGAGCAATCAAGCGAATCTACGAGCATTACTCTTATTCGTTGCTACCACTCGAAAGTTCGGACAATTTTCTTCGCGAACTATTAATGCAACATTCTTTACCTCGTCTTTAACCTTCAGCTGCGGTGAATTGCTACATTGATCAGAATTCTTTTCAATAAAATTTTATTCTGGAAAGATGCCTTTATGAAATACAAGAGTAGGAATTTTCAATATTGTTACCATTTCATTTTATTCTTTGAAATCAAAGGGTTGCTACACTTTTTGTGAGTAGTACCTGTACATAAGTTTCCCGCGGACTTGTATTTGCATTATCTGGCTCCTCCCCCTCCCCACTCCTCACCTCCTCCCACCTCCTCCACACCCCCCC
>CAJPEV010006302.1:0-10721 GCA_905338385.1 Darwinula stevensoni
TCTCTTCCCGAGTCTCAGCCGCTACCTTGGTTCGGGGACGACAGGAAAAAGAAGAAATGAGCAAATGGAGGATGAGCAAGGAGGATGCCTCATTCAAGAGCTCATCTGATGTGGAAGATGGTTTCCTCGCATGAATGATTTTTTATATGTGGAATCCGAATGAATGATCCTTTTCTATCGGCACACCAGCACGATGTGTGAAATAATTAAATATCCTCATTACATAGTTCTGTATGAATGCGTTCCTCAGACAAAAATGAGCGTCATTCCCTTGGATCGTCATGCGCGTTCGATGAAGCTCAAGAATGGGAAATGGACAAGGTGAATGGTCAGGCCTTTGAGAGTTGTTCGGTAATCGTGGATCAGGTGTAAGGTCGTATTTTTAGCGAGATTTCAACGGGCCGAGGATCCATCGATCCTGACGTTCAGTTGGACTTTTTTTTTTCATTCTTTCATACCTAGCTTTCTTTCCTATGAAAATTGAAATTTCGTTGTATTTTCTTTGGATTATCGTGCCTTCGCACGCCATATTGCACTACATTAGGCGGAATTAGGCATGATTTAGTTCCTTAGGTTAGTTCCTTAATTAAATTTCATGCAAATTTCCCTGTGTCCGACTCTACATCCCCTGACGATGGAACGCATCCCCCAATCATCCTTCCAAAAGCACATAACTTTTCCTAGAATGAATTTGTGTTCCTCGCGCTGAAAAACAAAGGCAAGTCTCATAAAGACGAGCGAATCCTCTTATTCTTATCGCTCCTCGTTCTCCTTCCCCCTGCCTCCCGCACCCGGCCCTGCCAGGCTCTCGCCTTCTCGTTCCCTGCCTCCTCGCCTCCACGTTCACCGGGACAGGGATCCCCTCGCTTCTTCCATTCCTTTCGTAAAAATGTTGTCTCCAAAGTGAATGCGTCTTCATCTTCCACCAGTTGCGTCCACGCTGGTGGCATGTGGTACTTTCATTCATCAGATACCCTAAATGAAACATTGAAGCTGCCTTAGTATAACGTTTGCGCGATACTACAACTTTATTGTGTGTGATATGTGTAAGATTTGGAGAAAAACACTCCAATTTAAAGAAACGGAATTTAAAAATCAGCCCCACGAAAAATGGCACGACTTACGTGAAGAATCGGAAATTCGCCTTCGTCTCGTCATCTTAGACCTCAACGAGAAGACAAGAATTAATGCTAGACTCGATAGGGGACGCTGACATCGCTCACCGCAGTTCTTCTCAAATGAATTGGAATTCCAAGCGTTCGTGATGATATTGACAATAATTCTCCTGCACGGTAGGACTCTTCCCGCGTTCGAGGGAAATCCAATCATTATCATTCCCCGCCCATCCCTCATCTTCTTTCACCTGTCTCTTCCCAAGCCGGCACGGGAATATAAGGGGCCAGTTCTGCTCTTCCGTAATACTTCCATAGATTTCCCACATGTTCGTTGTCCCAAACTGTTCCTCTATCCCGTCCTTCACTCCCGAATCCCGACTGGCGGAATCGAGACCATGTACTATGAGAATACTATGGGATTGAATTCTTTGAAAATTAGTATAGAGCGAAACGGGGGGGGGGGGGGGGGGTTCTTACAGGACCGCACCGAATATTATTTTTTTTCAACATGTGGTTGTTCAACATTTCTCCGGTGTGTTTCCCTTGAATGCCACAGCATACCAGTTGATTCTGCGCAATCAGTAAAACAAATATTTAATGATGTAACAGCTAGGCTACATGATGCTAGCCGGCGTTTGCCCCTCTCCTCCGAATCGTCTGTCTGACCGCCTGAGGCTTTCACAGGTCGACTTCTCCCAACCCGACCGCATCGACTAGATTCAGTTTCCTGTATTCGAGACTTTCGATGCAGTATTCGCTCGCGCCATACTGGAAACTCGATTGTTGGCTGAGTGCACGCCCGATTCGCGGGCCCGGATGATCTAATCTTGCCGATCCACACTCCTCTCAGACCGCAAAATTATCCCTATTCTTCATGCGGTACTGCGGGCGTTCGAAATTCCAAAAACGAGCCTCGGTTGATTGCTGTGAGGTGGAGCTCGCTGAAAATTTATTTATAAGATATTTGGGTTCCCTGATAACGGAACGCTTCCTCTATTATGAATCCGAAGCGCAGATGTTTCGATTCGAAATGTTTCTCTCGAGGATCCTGTGAGCCAGAACTCACGGAAAGTCGTAATCAAGCGAAGTGAAGGAGGTTGGTGGAACGTGTCCAAAATTGTTTCACCGAGCGCAAAAAGACGGAGGCCGTGATCCTCTCGAAAAATCCAGTTGAGTGCACCATGCACTCAGTGCTGTCAATGAGGTCCTACAGGAACGGATGGAGATGTTCAAGTACATTCGGATCTGGTTCTCGAGTGACGGGCGATATGCAGTAGAACCGAGGTCGAGAACCACATCTTCAAGGTTTCAGCTGGTTTGGCGAACCGCGGTAGACAGGTCGGAAGTTTGTCGAGAAGCGAACACTCAGTATTTCAGAGTGTTCAACTCCCCTCATGAACGTGAACATTGGGTACTGATCGATAGAACCGGATCATACATCCAGCGGGCAATGAAAAATCTTTCCCAGTTAAAAATTGATGCACTGTTTATTCCAAATGTTTATTGTTCTAAGTCTTGTGATGCAGGTAGAAAAAGAGAAGACGGCAAACCATAGACGAGAGAAGACTCTTCCGTCTGCCATCACTTGCGTATCTAACAGACAAGGTCAACGGGGAAATTCGAAAGAATGGTCCTCGTTGCCTGGCAATCTTCGAGTCACAGATCGATCTCGATTCATCCCAGCTCCGCTTACGTCGAGATCAAGCGTCCGAAATGGGTAACTACTGCTGCTGTTGCCCACGATCAGAAGAGGATTCGGATCGAGGCGATGCCTCCCGTGAGTCCATCCGACATTGTCAGTAGTCGGGCGCCTCCACAGGATCCAAATGAAATTGTGACGTGTCTTTCCTTTGGAGTTGCATTGCTTTTCGATCCAAAATATATTCTCATGTCCCCTCCATGAGCCGAATGGAATGAATGTTTTCGTCTAGATATGGAAGCAGGGTCGTCAGCTGTCGACGGGGAAAACCCTGCATGGCCCACATCAAAAGGCCACTCCCTCAAGAAGAGGTTCATGCCGAGCCTTTTTAAGAAGAAAAGCGCCTCGTCGGAAAGAGTGGGGATGGGGCTCATCTCCGAGCAGCCGCTCCCATTCAAGAAGAGAGAGAAAGTCCATGCTACACCCTCTCCCCCCCGCACCGATTCCGCCGATCTTCCTGGTTCCTCCCGTGATGCCCGTGGGGCAGAAGGAGATCGGGCCGAGGCAGATGCCTCCCCCCCGTTTCCTGCCTCCTTCGACCACGAAGCAGCCGCACGTCCCGAAGAGAGCGTCTTCACACCGTCCATCTCCTTGTCCGACGACAAGCGTGTGTTTTCCTGGAAGAGGCACCTGGCTTTGCCCATGAAACCCAGTGTGTTTTCCACTTCATCCATCCTGCTCAACGAATCGGGTGGGATCGTAGCAGGAACCATTACGATTCCGACTCGATAGGTGGGCGTCTCCCGGTCGTGGGTGTGGGTGAGATGATGTTCACATCCAGGCCTGGTGTGCTTGCGTTCGGGGTGAGATTGCTTGACCCCCCAATACCATCGAGTCGTGTCATGTAAGTGATTCATCGACTCAGGATGTTCACACTTTTGATTCCAAGTTCGATGGTTTCTCTAACTCACGGAATGCCTTGAAGGGAGTTGGAGGAATATATGGTGAATCTGAGTCTCCTTCCCCCTCGTGTGGAGGTCTCCTGCAAATCATCGGCGATGCTCGTGTCCATCTTCTTGCCTCGTGAGTCAAATGCACTATTTCATGATTCGCGCTTGTCTCCCCCGATTCATCATTGTAGTTGACGAAAACATCCTCTCCCACTGTCGTTGATTGTAACTTAGAAATTCAGAACGTCATATTCTGGAGAATTTCACACCTGATTTCACACTTGGTTTCTTACCTTGTCTCCAGAACGCTCCTGGCTTCTGCCGCCCGAGCTGGCCGTCGCTGCGTTCTTCGAGGACGACTGCATGATGCTGAATATGCAACACCGTGTCGGATCTGGAACGGAGGAGACCAAGAAAATCTGTCGCCGCTACCATCATCCAGTGTTGCCCATCAAAGTCACCGTGCTGGAAAGTCCTGGCCGCACTGCGATGGCGATGTCGGTGGATTATGATGCTGTAGATGATCTCTTCCCGAGTCTCAGCCGCTACCTCGGTTCGGGGACGACAGGAAAAAAAAGAAATGAGCACATGGAGGATGAGGAAGGAGGATGCCTCATTCAAGACCTCATCTGATGTGGAAGATGGTTTCCTGGCATGAATGGTTTTTTATATGTGGAATCCGAATGAATGATCCTTTTCTATCGGGACACCAGCACGATGAGTGAAATAATTAAATATTCTCATTACGTTTTTCTGTCTGAATACGTTCCTCAGACACAAATAAGCGTCATCCCCTTGGATCGTCATGCGTGTTCGAAGAAGCTCAAGAATGGGAAAAGGACATGGGCCTTTCAGAGTTATTTGGTAATCGTGGATCAGGTTGAAGGTCGTCCGTTAGCGAGATTCCAACAGGCCGAGGATCCTTGGGTTGTGGAGATCGCTGAATTTCGCTTTTCGGAAATGTCAATTTCGTTCCGGTATTATTTTTTCTCTCCCTCTGAGTAGCTGCTCCTCGGAATTTTTCGGCGGAACAAACCAGAGGAATTATATTGACTCGTAGATGACGGAAACACCCATATTCGCCCACACCAAAGATATTCAAGAGAGAACCTTCTGCAGGCAAAGTCATTGCGTTTTTCCTTTTGGGACTTTTTTGGGGTCATCCACTTTCGTTTCCTGCCTCTTGGAGTAAAGGTAAATGCTGACTATTTCTCCACTCTACTGAAAGAACGTATGCGAACTTCCATTCCCAAGAAGAGGTCAGGTTTACTGGATAAAGCAGTTATTTTTCGACAAGACAGTGCTCGGCACCACGTACAACCCAAAAATACAGGTAGAAAGCTAGTTCTTGATTAAATGGGCTGGGAGTTGCTTCCACACCGCCCGTTCAGTCCAGATTTGGCTCCCAGCGATTTCCATCTCTTTGCGCCATCGAAGGAGTCGATGGGAGGCCTCAGGACCGGGACTTTGGACACGGGACATCGACGGGCATCCATAGGGATGCCCGAGCATGCTGAGGACCATGCGTCCAGGAAGGGAAGGGAGAGACCGGAGATACGCCGTCGAGAAGTGGAGGATGATGTGCGAAGAGCCGGAAAGTTCTTTGCAGGATACCTAAGGGATGGATTAGGGAATGATGGTGTATTATATGTATCTCAAAGCACTAAAATTTCAAGTCCGCTCGGGGAATCAGACCTTGACCTAGATTACCCTTACAGTCCTGAATTAAACCCACTATCAGCAAGAAATCCTTCTTGCTTTTTACAGGTCTTTTTTTCTTTAGTGATTCCTTCTTCTCTTGTTTTGTATGTCGGTTTTATATTTTCTACAGGTTTACCATAACATACTTAAAATATTGAATAGCACATGATGCATTTAATTACAAAACTGACAGGTGAAAGAAGGCATCTGATGGAACTGAATCACGCCTAATTGCGCCTAATGTAGCGTAAAATGGTGTGCGAAGGCACGATAATCCAACGAAATTACAAATAACAACGAAATTTCAATTTTCATAGGAAAGAAAGCTAGGTCTGAAAGCGTGAAACAAAAAAATAAGCCTAACAGGAAATCAGGATCGATGGATCCTCGGCCCGTTGGAATCTCGCTAAAAGACGACCTTAAACCTGATCCACTATTACCGAACAACTCTCAAAGGCCTGATCATTCACCTTGTCCTTTTCCCTTTCTTGAGCTTCATCGAACGCGCATGTTGATCCAAGGGGTTAATGACGCTTATTTGTGTCTGAGGAACGTATTCAGACCGAAACACGTAATGAGAATATTTAATTATTTCACTCATCGTGCTGGTGTCCCGATAGAAAAGGATCATTCATTCGGATTCCACATATAAAAAATCATTCATGCGAGGAAACCATCTTCCACATTAGATGAGCTCTTGAATGAGGCATCCTCCTTCCTCATCCTCCATGTGATCATTTCTTCCTTTTCCTGTTTTCGCCGAACCAAGGTAGCGGCTGAGACTCGGGAAGAGATTATCTACAGCATCGTAATCCACCGACATCGCCATCGCAGTGCGGCCACGACTTTCCAGCACGGTGACTTTGATGGGCAATACTGGATGATGGTAGCGGCGACAGATTTTCTTGGTCTCCTCCGTTCCAGATCCGACACGGTGTTGCATATTCAGCATCATGCAGTCTTCCTCGAAGAACGCAGCAACGGCTAGCTCGGGCGGCAGAAACCAGGAGCGTTCTGGAGACAAGGTAAGAAACCAAGTGTGAAATCAGGTGTGAAATTCTGCAGAATATGAGGTTCTGAAATTCTAAGTTGCAATCAACGGCAATGGGAGAGGATGTTTCGTCCGCTGCAATGGATACAAGCGTGAATCACGAAAGAGACTCACGAGGCAAGAAGATGGACACGAGCATCGCCGATGATTTGCAGGAGACCTCCACACGAGGGGGAAGGAGACTGAGATTCACCATATATTCCTCCAACTCCCTTGAAGGCATTCCGTGAGTTAGAGAAACCATTGAACTTGGAATCACAAGAGTGAACATCCTGAGTCGATGAATCACTTACATGACACGATTCGATGGAAGCGGGGGGTGAAGCAATCTCACCCCGAACGCAAGCACACCAGGCCTGGATGTGAACCTCATCTCACCCACACCCACGACCGGGAGACGCCCACCTATCGAGTCGGAATCGTTATGGTTCCTTCGACGATCCCACCCGATTCGATGAATAGGATGGATGAAGTAGAAAACACACTGGGTTTCATGGGCAAAGCCAGGTGCCTCTTCCAGGAAAACACACGCTTGTCGTCGGACAAGGAGATGGACGGTGTGAAGACGCTCTCTTCTGGACATGCGGCTGCTTCGTGGTCGAAGGAGGCAGGAAACGGGGGGGAGGCATCTGCCTCGGCCCGATCTCCTTTTGCCCCACGGGCATCACGGGAGGAACCAGGAAGATCGGCGGAATCGGCGCGGGGGGGAGAAGGTGTAGCATGGACTTTCTCTCTCTTCTTGAATGGGAGCGGCTGCTCGGAGATGAGCCCCATCCCCACTCTTTCCGACGAGGCGCGTTTCTTCTTAAAAAGGCTCGGCAGGAACCTCTTCTTGAGGGAGTGGAGAGGAACCAGGAAGATCGGCGGAATCGGTGCGGGGGGGAGAGGGTGTAGCATGGACTTTCTCTCTCTTCTTGAATGGGAGCGGCTGCTCGGAGATGAGCCCCATCCCCACTCTTTCCGACGAGGCGCATTTCTTCTTAAAAATGCTCGGCAGGAACCTCTTCTTGAGGGAGTGGCCTTTGGATGTGGGCCATGCAGGGTTTTCCCCGTCGACAGCTGACGACCCTGCTTCCATATCTAGACGATTAACATTCATTCCAATTCGGCTCATGGAGGGGACATGAGAATATGTTTTGGATCGAAAAGCAATGCAACTCCAAAGGAAAGACGCGTCTCGATTTTATTTGGATCCGGTGGAGGCGCCCGACTACCGACAATGTAGGATGGACTCACGGGAGGCATCGCCTCGATCCGAATCCTCTTCTGATCGTGGGCAACAGCAGCAATAGTTACCCATTTCGGACGATTGATCTCGCCGTAAGCGGCGCTGGATGAATCGAGATGGATCTGTGACTCGACGATTGCCAGGCAACGAGGAGCATTCTTTCAAATTCCCCTTGATGTTGTCGGTACTCGTAATATATGCAAGTGATGGGCGACTCGTGAGGCATCTCTCGTCTATTGCTTGCTGTCTTCTCTTTTCCCACCTGCTACACAAGATTTAGGACAATAAATATATTTGGAATAAACAGTGCATCACTTTTAAATGGGGAAATATTTTTTCCTTTCCCTCTGTATGTATGATCCGGATCGATCGGTCACTATTCAAAGTTCACGTCCATGAGGGGAGGTGAACACTATCCAATAATGAGAGTTCTCTTCTCTACAAACTTCCAATCGGTCAACCTCGGTTCGCCAAGGTTAAGGTTCCCTCAGAACTTCAAAAACCTTGAAGATGCGGTTTTTTGATCTACTGCTGTCCTTCGTCGTTCTCCGTTCCATCTGAAGGATGATTCTTGATGTGTCTCTTGTGGAGACACGAATCAAAGAACTCCCTGGAATGGCGATCAGCTGCCGCACAATATATTTTTATGGTGATATTTTTCACCCCCTCTTCGATGCATGATAACAGTTCATGTCTGTTCATTGGATAAGCCTTCCTATGCCCCTGAAAGAATGAAAACTAAAACATAGTTTCCGGGCGTATGATTGGTTTAAATGATGGTTTATATCTAATCTCTCCTTAATTGTGAAATACATTTTAGATTTGCTGTGTACAGGTACCTTGATGAGATGAAAAATCTCTTCAATGGTGTTCAAGAAGGGGGAATATGGTGGCAGAAGCAACAGCGAATGACCGCAGCTTTCAAAAGGACACTTTTGTCCATTCCAATAACTTTTGGCTCCTCAAGCATTTTCAGGAGATTCTCCAAGAATTCCAGGAAAATGTTCGTGTCCACAGGCCGTTCAGAGATGGTGTCATGTGAAAAAAAAATCGACATTAATTGAAACCGCAACCCCCCAAGCAGTGTAATGCTGGCAATTTTCAGAGTCAAAGCTAGCTACTATCAATATTAATTTGTACTCAAATCAAGTAGTTGAAATTATAATGCTCTCACCGTCCCACAAGATTTCTTCCAAATTTCCTGCGAATGCGCAAGTTGTGTGGGGATTCGTCCACGTAAACGAAATTCGCTCCCTCTGCCACTTCCAGCAGTTCATGTTCCACAACGTACCAGTAACTGAAAATTGATTGATAATGATAATATTATCGGGAATTTAAATTTAAGCCTCGGACGAACTATCCTTTCCTCTTAAAAGTCGAGTAACACCTTGCATTTTTATGACAAGACAATTTTTGAATCACACCGTTTGTCTAGCACTGCCGGTTTGTTCCTTGAAGTAGGGATCTTGCCCAAAACGTTGACAGTGACTTTATGTCTCCTAAGTATGGCACATCCTCACACACAGGGTCCACAGGGTCCTGTGACGTCATTTTCGATGAGCTGCTTTTTTCGTTTTTTCGATCGGTTGAAGGTCGTCAGTTAGCGAGATTCCAACAGGCCGAGAATCCTTGTGTTGTGGAGATCGTTGAATTTCGCTTTTGGGAGATGTTAATTTCGTTACGGTATTTTTTTTTCACTTCCTCTGAATAGCTGCTCCAGGGAAATTTTCGGCGGAAACAACCAGAGGAATAACATTGACTCGTAGATGACGGAAAGTGGCCTTTTGATTTTTTTGCGACGCATCATTTCGCCTTGAAAAATGAAATGAAGTGTCGTTCCATTAGGCTTAGAGAACTCGCTCCGGTTCCGTGTTCTAGTGTTGTTGGATACCGTGGCGCAATTATGCCAGATTCAAGACTGCTTCAACCATTGTATCTCTCTCTAATACTTGGCTTTTTTTCTTCAATATATGACATACTCTTTCTTAAAGAAATGAATTCCCTACTTCATAATCCTTCCCCGGGTCTCTACTTCCCCCTGGCTCTCGCGCCTGGCCCTGCAAAGCCTTCATCTGATTTAGAACTTGCCTATGCTAGAGAGTGCCGCTAGGTGTAATTTCCGCTTTAACATTATCATAAAGTTTACATTTTCATCATGGTTAGTAATGGTAAGTATGGCACCCCGTAGGAAAGTTGGTGATAGTCTCAAGAGTGAATACATGGAAGACTTCTTGGAAAATGGTTCATTTTCAGTCTTGTCAAGTGATGATAGTGACATTAGGAATTTGGCTGAACAGTTTGCTGCTGGTGATCAGTCATCTGATTGTGAAAGTGATGGAAAGGAAGATGAGACTGATCCCTCAACAAGTGCTCCAAACAATTTGCATTCAAAGCGACGTATCAAGAATAGTGATTTTGTGTTTGGTAACAGTGCGCCAAATCCACAAAAATTGGTGTTTATTGGAAATCCTGGACTGAGAATAGACATGCATGATCAGATGATTCAGATCTGGTTCTCGAGTGACGTGCGATATGACACACCCACGACCGGGAGACGCCCACCTATCGAGTCGGAATCGTTATGGTTCCTTCTACGATCCCACCCGATTCGATGAGTAGGATGGATGCAGTGGAAAACACACTGGGTTTCATGGGCAAAGCCAAGTGCCTCTGCCAGGAAAACACACGCTCGTCGTCGGACAAGGAGATGGACGGTGTGAAGACGCTTTCTTCTGGACATGCGGCTGCTTCGTGGTCGAAGGAGGCAGAAAACGGGGGGGAGGCATCTGGCTCGGCCCGATCTCCTTCTGCCCCATGTGCATCACGGGAGGAACCAGGAAGATCAGCGGAATCGGTGCGGGGGGGAGAGGGTGTAGCATGGACTTTCTTCTTGAATGGGAGCGGCTGCTCGATGAGCCCCATCCCCACTCTTTCCAACGAGGCGCATTTCTTCTTAAAAATGCTCGGCAGGAACCTCTTCTTGAGGGAGTGGCCTTTGGATGTGGGCCATGCAGGGTTTTCCCCGTCGACAGCTGAC
>CAJPEV010006303.1:0-10715 GCA_905338385.1 Darwinula stevensoni
AGTCAAATTTGCTAGAGCGAATCTTGGAGGAGAGAGAGAGAGTATGCCAAATTCCGTTCCTGTTGATGCACTCAGAGAAGAATACGAAGAGGTTCAACTTTGCTGCGGGAAGGCGTTGAAGAAAGATGAGCGATACCAAGACCAATCGATAAATTGTTGCATGAGTAATCCAGAGAGACTAAACTTTAGACACCCACGTTCTGCATATGTTATATTTGTTGGAGGAAGGAGATGAATGCAGATGCGTGTCCCTGGCACAGAACACTGCCAATTTCAATGATCCAACATCGCACAAGCATGTTTACTGCAATAAGCCTGCAAGACGGCGAAGACAACCTCGGTGTCAGACGGCTAACTCCACATATTGCAATTAAAAAAGAAACAATTCAGGCACTTCCAACATATTTAAAAAAACGCAGTCATCTTCCATGTGTTAGGGGGAAACGAGGATAAAACAGCCAGAGCAAATAAACTTGTAAACATACGAGCATTTTTTTAGACCTTTCTTAGGAGACAATGGAAAAGCGTGGATTTATTTAAGAAACAAACGTCTCACCAATAAAACCACACTCCCCGATAAGTGTAGGTTTAAACTGATTCAGACGAAGGATTTTGCGAGTACGATTAATGCAAGGGAAACGTCGCCCTTTCGAGTATGCCACGAAAACGGACCCTCCGATCATTTTGATGCATGCGAATTCAGGGCAAGCGGAATTCGCAGAACACGGCCTTCACATCCGAGCATCTGGCGTCGTTCCACTGGTCGATGAACGTGCTGGTCGCCCAAGGGAGAGTCCAACGAAGCTCCATGCATTGCTCCGGGATCCCGTTGAAATTGAAGGACGGCTGCCCGGGATACCAGAAGGTCTGACCCGACACGGGGGTCCCTGCGGCAAGGACGGAATGCCGAGATGACGATGGGATCCACCGTTGCGAGTGCAACTCCTCCATTCATCCTCCGGAAAGACCAAACTCTCTTTTTCAGAAAACGATTCCTAATACGTATCGCCTCGTGCCACCGAGGACGGTCGCATCGGACTCTCCTTCCGATGACAGTCTCGGATCGTTCTCAAACAATATGGGAGCGACATTCGTTAGCTGCTCGACTTGCACTCGGCTAGAATTCTTGCTTAGACAGTAACGTAACAGTAACGACAAAAGTTTAATACCAAATCGATTGCAATGAATTCCACTACCATCTCTCAAATGCACTGTAATATCGACAAGTCAGCGTTCGCGCGAGATCGGGGAAGTTCTTACCGTCGTTCCAGTAATAGACGTGGTTGCCGTCGAGGTCGTTGCCCCCCACCCAGAAGTTGCTCGTCGGTCCGATTTTCGACGTAGCGTATTGCAGGAGGAAGTTGTGCCATGCGACTCCTTTGTCGTCCTGGACGAGGTTGGCCTTGTCGGGCTGGCAAGCGGCCACCCCGGTTGGAAAATTCATACTTGCGGCCAAATTCTTGAGAAAATGGATCTTTGTCGTGATCATCGCGAAGGCGTAATCGGGTGGGATGAGGTTCTCTGCAAAAAAAAAAACATCGGTGAAGTGATCCGTGCGAAGCGCCAAGTTTCGATTGTGCAATTGAACGAGTGGAACGCATGGCGATCTCGTCGCTTCGGAAATCGAGCGAATCGCAAAATGATCCACGTGGCGACCGTCGCGACTGAGAAGCTCGCTATTGTTTCTCGTGCATGGGAAACATGATCTTAACATTTTCCGTACCGCTCACGGAGATTCTCGTATTTGGGACATTTCGCGAGTCAATTTCCTCAGCCTATTGTCGAAAAAGTGATAGCCTAAAGCTTGATGCCTGCAAGACTAAGGCCGGAGCGGCAGATCGACGGGGTAAAATGTCCGCTATGCAATGGGCTAAAAGCGCGAGACAGTTCCTGGATTTGACACGGGGACGATCAGGCTTAAACAATCCGCAAAGAGAAATATAGGCTGGGCGGGAACTAGAACACAGTGACTAGTTATTTACCTTATCTCAGAGACCTGAGATGTGGTAATTTTAGTTAACTTTTTTGTTTTCATGAGCTTTTCTTTTCTCATATATTTCATGAATACGCGTATCAAATCATACCCGAGCGAATTACGACCTTCGGAAAATTCTTCACTTCAAGAAGACCGATCGAGTAATCGACCCGTGAAATCCGAACGAAAGACATCATATTGAGTCATCAAAGGGATTCGCCAGGTGCTTACGGTCAACAAAGAGGGAAGCAGACATGCCGGCGGGATTTGTCGAGACGGCGGAAACATTGCTTCCCAGCTGGCAGACCGTGGTGCTGGGCCGAGTCTCGAGAGAAAACACCCGGCAGTTCGCGTTCCTTTCGATCGTAGAAGCGAATTAGTTAGTAGATCCATCCCGCGAGTAAATTCCCTCGAGGCAAGTTTACCTGAGGCAGGCATCCGCGCAGGCGACGGCGTTCCAGCCGGTGATGCTCGCGAGGGGATTCGCGATCGTGGCGTTCACGCCGTCGATGACGGTGAAGATCGTCTGTCTGATGTCCAACGCCAGTGCGGTCTCGAGCGGGCACAACACGACGAGGAAACTCAGCTGGCAAGGGTAAATATATATCGTCCCTTCTGGCGAGTCTGGAGTCTTTCAATGATTTCCGACATGTTTCTTGGTTGAAATTTCCCATCTGAAGGGCCGATCGGGAATTTTTCTTTTTCGTACCTCACATGGTGACAAATAAGTTCTGTCCCTGGTTTCAAAAGTGAGCAGTCCTCAAGTGAGCACTACTCACGCTAAACTATATTTACATTTTGAGTCTCGAGAGTCCTCGCGATCGTTTTCTGCCACAGTTTCGCTCAAGCACTCATGCCACTAACTTCGGCGGAACGACTGACTGCAGTTGTGGCTTCGCATAAGTGGGGCCACTCTCGAGCATGCTGGGAACGACCGAGTTCTCGCGGAACTTTGTCGGTCGGACCGTCGACGGCTTCGCCGAGACCGGGAGCAGAGCCGACCGACCGGGAAGTTTACCGTCCCCTTGCTGACATCGGCTCCGAAAAGGTGAAGAGTCGGGTGAGGCCGCGAAACGAAGAGAATACAACTTGGAATAAATCTACAATGTAGAGAAACACAAATTAAAAAATATTCCTTTGATGATTGAGCGACTGCTTACCAGACCGCGGGAAAATGCCGATGCGTTTTGGCGCATCAGCCCAAACATAAAAATTAATGAGAGTTTTAATTTCTGTCAATGTATGCTGCATGGATGAAAAGCTTCATGAAGACACAATTCAACGACGTGAACAGTCCTGCTGTTTTCTCGGCCACTCTCATGACCGAACGACTACCTCTCGAGAACTCCGTCGATGTTGACATGCAACCCCTTCTGCGAACACTGAAGGAGATTCCTCCAGACCAGGGGTTGGGAACCTTTTTGGCCATGTCAGTCAAGTTGAGATCGAGCTAAGTGCTTGCGAGCGAAAGATTCTCAAAATTATAAGTTTCTTTCTAAAGTTGGCAACATACTTGCATTATTTGATGCGTGAGAGAAACGAGGAACAACCCCGAATTTTCAGGAATGATTCAACGAGCCAAATTTTTCGGCTCGTGAGCCAAACTTGGCTCATGTCCTCAATTGGCGTCGTCGCCTCGAGGCAATTGTGGGAGCACCTTGTCGGAAATTTGAATGGCTTTGATTTAAATTTGAATAAAAGTTGTCTGACAAGTTAGTGATACGGAAATTTTTATTTTCTCTGAAGCTGTCAGAAAATTTTGGAATGCAGGAGTCCATTTAGAGTCTGGAGGGAGACAAATTCCAACCGTTTTTCGCCCCGAAATCCGTCCCGTCCCCAACTTGATGTTTGTGGAACCTACACCGTTGCGACAGAAAAATGCACGCGCTGTCCATTGCACGTAGGTTTAATCAATGTGGTTGTGCCGATAAAGCGGATGAAATTCTTTGTTACCCTAAAGTAAATGACGCTGGGGCGACTTCACAGCAAAGTGGGATTTTGCTTCATTTCCCATCAAATTCAAGAATTGGCACAATTAATTGAGAATGCGTACTTCATATCAATGTATATTAATACTATTCGTTGTTGCAGTTGAATTACCCTTTGCAGAACGTTCTCGGTTCTACGGAGCTATATTACGAGGGCTTGGATTAAGCGGAGAATTCCTTCTCGAACCCATCCGCATCGATTGACTTGTCGGCCCATCTCCCCTAATATTCTCCAGCAGGGTTGCAAGCTGCCGGTGCCCAAATAGGGGCTAATCGAAAAAAAAAATAGCTTGTCTTGTCTTGACGCCGGCCCTCATGTCTTGCTGGAGGCCACTTCTGCCGATCTTTCCCGAACAATAACATCTATTGGAGTATACAGTATTTCAGCCCGGGTGTAGGAATCGGCGGAGGAAAATAGCGGCAAAAAACCGGTAAATCATTGCACTTCCTTTCCCGTTACGCTTTTGCAAGATGTGTCGTTAAACGCTCTTATCCCATTTAGTGCCACGGGAACGATATATAGTCGAGCAAACCTATCGATCGGCTACATGGAACTAAAAGCTTCTTACCCATTGCTGCTCCTTAACCCTAACAACCGACGGACAGACAGGCCTGAATGTGGTGCTGTCGTTTTAATAATGATCCAGATAACTATCACGGAGGTGCCAATTAGATGTCATATGTAAGCATATGATTTTATGTTTCTGAATCTACACGCCACAAATGGCACCGATGCCGGCCGATGGTTGCGAGATGAAAATCGGCCATCGGCCCACCGGCCATTCGTGACCATCGGGTCGGGCATAATAATGACATTTCCCATCCCCCCCCCCCTTCGTAGCTTGATGTTAAAGACCTGACTCGTCGTTCCGCAACGTCGACCCCGCGATCGTCTCGGGTTTCGCGTGATCCCAGAGAAAGCATGCGGAACGAATCGGATCTGCTCCGAATGAGATTCGTGAATGTCGTGTACGATCTTCTCTTCCAGTGTCTGAGAGTTTCCCGAAAATCGATTCATCTGTGGCATGCCCGTGCGGAGTTTTGGAGTGCTGCGGAGTCTTCTGTGATGCGAAGCTCAGCATGAATGCCCCTCGCGAATATCAGCGATTGGCCACTGTCAGTGACATCGCGGGTTTCAAGTGCCACAGAATGAAATAAACACTCATTTTTGGGCCAATTTTTCGAATCTTTCAATATTTCTTCTGCCACTCTGGTCATCTGCCTGACGAGACCACCCGAGTGACTCAATGATACTTTTTTCCGAGAATGGCCGGCATGCACTCCTTCAGAAAACGGCTTGTCATACTTCCCTAGTGAATAGGAAACACGATGACTAACCCCGACTGAAGCCATCTCAGCCTCGCACAATTTTCTTAGTGCTTTTTTGCAATGTACACAAGCTTTTCGTCAATCATGAGATTTTATCAATGCGGATTTCAGCAGCGTATTCACTGTAATTGGCTTCGTGCGTGCTGTCGTAGTGCCGCTTGGTATTTTACTTCATCACAGCAATGATTTCATAGCAGAGGAGGAACAAAACTTTATCCTGGTGTACATCGTAAAAATACTCGTCCATTTTTCTTGGGACACACGATTTTACGTTGCAAGGGACTCGAGTATACTTTTAAAACACATCCTGTACGATTTTCCATCGTCAGAGTAACAGTTCTTTCTGACCCCACTCTCCTTTATTATCCTTATTGTGCTTGCGATAACGCATAATCGCGCAATGTTTTCTCTCTGAATTATTAAAAAGTGGGGCCATAATAATAAGTGGGGCAACCCTGCTGCAAACTAGACTAACATCAACCTTATTATCTAAAGGCAGTGTTTTTTCCTTCCCCGCGACCTTCGAGGGGGGGGGGGGGGGGGGGAAGGCGATCGAATACAATCTGAAAACGGTGGACGACACACGTGAGCGAAACTGGGGAGGCGGAAGGATCATTTCTGTCATTTATGTAACTCCTAATTCTTTATATACCTTCTGAATCCTAATCTTAAGTCTAAACCTTACCCTCCAGCTCACTGCCGATGAGCTGGAGATGATTTTTCCAGTTTAGATGCATTCTTCGTAAATCTTCTCCCTCGAATATTCCTCGATACTGAAATACTGTACTGAGAGATGTCGCTACAAGATTTCCGCGAGAATAAGTTAGAGGATGCAGGCGGTAACGACGAGGGAGACACGACGAATAAACTCAATTGTAACGGCTAACCAAAGGAACCCACAGTGAGAGGAGGGAGGGGAGGGGAGAAGGATGAATCCATTCGATTAGCGTCGAATGGGAGGACCGGAGCGACGGAGGCGATGAGCAAGAGTGAACAGCGGCATTCCTCGTTTATTTCTCCAATGTTTCCCGTGGATTCGTTCGAAGGGGGAGTGACGCCGAGAACTATTTGTGCGATTGTAGCCGTTTCGCGGTAGCCCACAATTGCAGTGCGTGCTGTGAACGTGGCGTTCTCTTTTCATTTTGTGGGGACAATGATAAAATATCGTCTTCTTTATCGGGTCAATCGCTTGGTGGTTGTTGGTCTATGAACTTTTCGAAATATCCAAGAAACTAAAGCCTCCTATTTGTATTCGTATCAGTCACAAGTTCTTTTCTACCTTCTCCAAGGATATGAATGACCCGAAGGGGGGGGGGGGGATCTCCCGCTCGCACAACCTTCGCCGTTGCCGAGAAACCCTTTGCGTGCTGTCGCTTGCTCGGTGAGTTTACGACTTCATTTCTTCTTCTCAGATGGCCTGAATATATTTGTAAGCTTTATATGGAAATATGATAGAGATGCATTTTGGCGATAGACAGCGCCAGTTGTCTCCCGAGAAAGTGTGAATATTTCAGGAATCGCAATATGGGATGCTGCGTGGCGAAATTTCTCTTTGTCCCTCTACCTGACCGGGTAATGTGGCTACCGTGACAACGGAAAGAGGGCACTGGAAAACCGAAAAACAGAACTAATTGCCAAGCGTGATTAGAATAGAGCCCCTTGTCAATATCCATGCCCATTACAAGGCAGGCACGAAGTCTGCACCCCGATCGATGGACCCTTCAAATATACTGATTGCGTTGTCCGTAGGACGATTTAGGAAATTACCCGCTCAATCAACGCAGACGGATGATTGCCGTGCTGATACCGTACTCAGTACTTAATCGAGCTTTTGATATTCATTCGATCAGTACGGTTATTAAGATGAAGATTTGGCTGTTGGAGTGAAGAACACGATTACAGTCTGGTGGATACAACTAGAAAATACGTGGGTGGTTTCTAGGCATGTAGGATGCTTGTATAGAGCCTGGCATCCATTCTTCCTTGGATTTGACAGTCAAACCCGACTCCTTTGGCCGTCATGCAGCCCCAAAACATCAGGCCTCCTCCACAATACTTGCGGGTCTCCCTCACGTGTCGCTCTGCTAGGGCTTCGCCGTGCCTGTTTCCATGTCCAATCACGCCCATTCGACCTCAGAAGGTTGATTTTTGTCTCGTCTGACCAAATTATGCGTTTCCAGTCCTCTACAGCCCTTTACAGCGAATTCTAGCCGCTGTCGGATATGCCACGGCTGGAGTTGCGGCTTCTTTCGCTTGGTTGTTGCCTTCAGACCAGCTTCTTTCAGAGCTCTGCGAACAGTTTTGGCACTGCATTCTACCAAGGTGCTGCTTTTGAGCTGCCTCGTCGCTGGCACTGCTGTGTCAACCTGACCCAATGTCACCATCCTGATGGCTCTGCGCTTGTCGGCGGCGGAAAGCTTGGATGGACGCCCACCGTTGCTCTTTGATGCGTCGGGTCTGACTCGAGAACGCACCCGGGATACGGTGGTATAGCTTATGCCAAGCTGGGCTGCAATTCGACGCGTCGAGAGGCCATGGTCGACGAGTGAGGCGATGCTGTCGCGAGTTTGTTGGGAAACAGGTTTCATGTTGCCAGGAACGTTCAAATGGAACCCAACCCCACCCANCGGGTGGTTGGGTTCAGGTTTCCATTTTTTTAATATGAGCATAATTTTTTGAAGTCGGGTTAGACATCCATTGCCATGTAAATATTCTACTTCCTTGTGTCTGAGGATGTGATCCAAAATGATCTATCGCTTAGGACCGGGGGTAGGAGCGTGTCTATTCGTGGGTTTCCGACGTCTATTATTAATCTCAGCCGAACGAAGAGAAACAAAGCAATTTTTGCTTTTCCGTACCATAGCAATACTTCACCAATGGGTTCAATCACAATGGGAAACAGGCTTTTCTCCACATGCTCTTCACTCACACGACTGGATTTACTTAGTTGCTTCTTAGGTTTGACAGTAGGAATGCCTCCGAAAGCAGGAAGAAGATATCGCATTCAGATCAGACTCCCTCCAATCAATGAAATCCTGTCAAGTAACAGAATTCCGGCCGTTTTCTCCTAAATGTTCCCGGGGGGGGTAACAAAAAAAGCCCCAGTAGTGTTGCCAGTCATTGTCCACTATGCAATTGAACCCCCCTAGTAATTTTTTTGTTGTAGGATAATTTTTCTTGAACAGGATTCATACATCGACATTTGGACGTCATGACAGTTTTGGATAGGATTAATTTCATGAATTCTATTTTTGGCATTTTTCTACCTCTCAACAATTTACACTAACAAATGTAATGAATACATTAATAGAAATGGGCAGGGAAATATAAAGATGTTGTTGATAGTATCTCTGAAAAAGATGGGCCATGTCTTCAAATTTTCGTGTTCAAAATAAGTAAAATTTCAATGCAATTTTAGATAGGAAAACAGTTTTAAAATGCACGGATGTGTTTCCCAAGCCGTATTCAACCCATCACATCAAGTATATGTTTTCCTGTTCGAACATGATCGAGGTGAAGTTAAGCGCTTCATGATGAATGTGGTCTCGAGAGGGTCGAGGAAAAACATTTTTCAACAATCAAGATTTCAGAAAAAAAAGACCCAATTACCTAGGTATATGACTCGACAGAGCTTTGAGAGGTCTATCATTCGATGGCATAAGCAACGCTGTACTTGGAATCAAAGAAAAGTTATTAAAGGTCAAAGTTGAACAAATATGGAAAAATATGCATCTTTTTCTACACTTAGCACCATTTTGGAGCGACTTAAAAACAAAATACGTGTATCTTTGGATGAACCTTATAGAAAACGGTAGATACCCCCAAGTCCCCAAGCTGGTTGAGTAATATGAATTTTTTTAAGTGGAAAATTTGATTATTTCATGAATTTAATGAAACTGTAATTAAGGCACGGAAGAACGCGTAGATAAAGTTTAAGATGCCTGGCTACAGGCTTTGAAACGAGGTGTTATTCATATTTCTAGAATAAGTAGTTCGGGAGATGTTGCATTTGTTTGAGGGGTCATTTTACCCTTCCCTTTCAAACTTTCAAAGGGCATACAATGAGGGACAAAACTGTTGCAATGTTCGACACAATGCCAGTTTATGACTCATGTCTCGAGTATAACGTGTTCCATTTAGCTTAAATTTCAGTCAATCATACTCCTACTTCCTGGCTTTTGATTGGCGCTAGTCACATGTCAATCGGCCTCCAATTGTCCAAGTGGCAGTTGTTCAAAGCGAACGAGGTCATTGCAACAGTTTTCTCCCTTTCACTCAGGCATACGAAAAAACAAATTTATTAATTCTTTGTGTGCTTGCCTTTGGCCTTCAACATTGCCTGAACCCTTCTAGGCATGCTTTCGATCAAATCCAAGCATGTTTGGAAATGGAATGGCGTCCCACTCAGACTTGACCCGCTGCCAGAGCTCGTGGATGCTGACGGGCTCATTCTCGTACCTCGCCAGCCTCCGCTTCAACTGTTGCCACAAGTGCTCTATTGGGTTGAGGTCTGGCGACTGTGCTGGCCATTCTAGGACCTCGATTCCATGGTCCTGGAACCATTGGCGAGCCAGCCGCGAGGTGTGCTTCGGATCATTGTCCTGCTGAAACACCACCTCTCCCACTTCGAGGCGGTAATGCGCCAGTGTCTGGAGCAATTTTTCCTCGAGGATGCTTGTATAGAGCCTGGCATCTATTCTTCCTTGGATTTGACAGCCAAACCCGACTCCTTTGGCCGTCATGCAGCCCCAAAACATCAGGCCTCCTCCACCATACTTGCGGGTCTCCCTCACGTGCCGCTCTGCTAGGGCTTCGCCGGGCTGTTTCCATGTCCAATCACGCCCATTCGACCTCAGAAGGTTGATTTTTGTCTCGTCTGACCAAATTATGCGTTTCCAGTCCTCTACAGTCCTCTACAGCGAATTCTAGCCGCTGTCGGATATGCCGCGGCTGGAGTTGCGGCTTCATTCGCTTGGTTGTTGCCTTCAGACCAGCTTCTTTCAGAGCTCTGCGAACAGTTTTGGCACTGCATTCTGCCGAGGTGCTGCTTTTGAGCTGCCTCGTCGCTTGCACTGCTGTGTCAACCTGACCCGATGTCACCATCCCGATGTCTTTGCGCTTGTCGGCGGCGGAAAGCTTGGATGGACGCCCATCATTGCTCTTTGATGCGTCGGGTCTGACTCGAGAACGCACCTGGGATACGGTGGTATAGCTTATGCCAAGCTGGGCCGCAATTCGACGCGTCGAGAGGCCATGGTCGACGAGCGAGGCGATGCTGTCGCGAGTTTGTTGAGAAACAGGTTTCATGTTTCTAGGAACGTTTAAAACGATAAGGATATGGCCAGTATACTGGCCGAGTTCTTCGCTTCCGTTTTCACGGTGGAATCCGACTCGGCACCGACTTTGGAGGAGGTGACCTCGGC
>CAJPEV010006304.1:0-10714 GCA_905338385.1 Darwinula stevensoni
TCGTTCAAACTTCAAAAGGGGCTTATCGTAGAACGCAATGGCATCAATATCGTCAATAGTAAGACCTGCCTGGCGCAAGCAAAATTTCACTGCATTTACAGGGAATGCAGCATCGTGTTTAATTCTAGAGAAACGTTCTTCTTGTGCAGCGGCAATAATTTTTCCATCCACTAAAATGGCAGCAGCCGAATCGTGATAGAAAGCAGAAATGCCGAGAATTTTCATGTTTGAAAAATAGCAACAAAAATTAATCTGCGAAGATTTAAATAATCCATCGTATTAACTCGAAGGCTTCGGCATAATCGGCAGCGATTTGTACACCGCGGGTTTTAGCCAACGAACGAATGAAATCGGCATTTAAATACGACCGCGCTTTTTGAGATTCGTATTCATTGAGTGCTTTAATTTTTTGTTGTACGTTGTTTTCAGAGAGGGTAACAAAGGTATTGGTGGTAAAACTCAAATTGTTCCAAGGTAATTCGTAGCCAAGAATAGTTGTTTGTTTGAACGCCCGTAATCCTTCAGCATATATTGTTTGGTGATCTTGGTGAATATCGGTTGAGCAAGGCATAAGCACGAGGTCCGGTTTAATCTTTTTTTCTAGCATCACCATATCTTCCAAAAGTGTTTGACGGATAGAGGGGAAATGACGAACATCATAATCGTAAAGAATGAGGTTCTCTTTTCTTACGCCCAAAAGTTCTGTTGCTTTTTTTACTTCTTCGGCCAACGTCATTGGGTGTAAATGTTCTGGGAGAGAACGTGTGCAAATGGAAAAGGCTACATAAAAAACTTCTGCTCCGACCTCGGAAAGCTTATGTATTGTTGCTCCGCAGCCTAGTTCTCCGTCATCGGTATGTGGTGCAAGTACAAGCACTTTTTCAAATTGTTTCATAGCGGGAGCAATTAGTTTTTATTTTAGAGTCGAAAACGAAAAAAGTTTCACGCGCTGTATTTCCGAAGAAAAGCAATAGATTACTTTGTTCGGAGATAGCGCTCTTTCAAAATTATAATTTTAAATGCAATACGGAAGAACAACGACAGAGAACAAACATGAATAACGACATGAAAAAAATTCCTTTCAACAAACCCTATATAACTGGGCAAGAGATTCGCTATATTTCTGAAGCGATAGCCTCTTCAAGCCTTGCAGGGGATGGTGTTTTCACAAAAAAATGCCAGGCTTTTTTTGAACACCATTATGGCTTTAAGAAATGTTTGTTGACGACTTCCTGCACCGATGCGTTGGAGATGGCAACGATATTGTTTGATATACAGCCCGGAGATGAAGTTATTGTTCCCTCTTTTACTTTTGTTTCAACGGCAAATGCTTTTGTATTAAGAGGAGCAAAAATTGTTTTTGCTGATTCTGAAGAGTACTGTCCGAATATAGATGCCACAAAAATAGAATCATTAATTACCCCTAAAACCAAAGCTATAGTAGTTGTGCATTATGGGGGTATTGCTTGTGAAATGGACGAAATTATGGATGTTGCTCAACAGCACAACTTATATGTTGTGGAAGATGCGGCACAAGCAATAGATTCGTACTACAAAGGTAAACCTGTGGGAAGTATAGGCCATTTGGCTGCCTTTTCTTTTCATGAAACGAAAAACATTGTTTCCGGAGAAGGAGGTCTTTTAGTGATAAACGATGAGCAGTTTTTTGAAAGGGCAGAAATTATTCGAGAAAAAGGAACTAATCGGGGTATGTTTTCAAGAGGCGAAGTAGACAAATACGAATGGACCGATGTGGGTTCTTCTTTTTTGCCTTCAGATATGATTGCCGCCTTTTTGTGGGCTCAATTAGAACAAATAAATCAAATACAATCACAACGACAAAAGGTTTGGCTTCAATATCACCAGCAACTTCAGCCTCTAGCGGATAATCAAAAAATCGGCTTATTGCCCGTGGCATTCACCAAACAGCACAATGCGAATTTGTTCTGTATAATTACACAAACTGTTGCGGAAAGAACACAACTTATAACCTTCTTAAAGCATCGACATATAGCCTCAGCCTTTCACTATTTAAGTCTGCACAAAAGCCCGTTTTATGCTCGTTATCACGACAGTCGCATTTTGAAGAATGCTGACAAATTCACAGAAAGGCTGTTACGTCTTCCATTTTATAGCGAACTAACAACGGAAGACGTGTTTCAAGTAACCGAAAGCATTAATGCATTTTATAGCTCAAAGGCTCACTAATAGGTAAACCGGGGGCACTTACTTTCGAATCGTTTTAATAGGCTGCCGCAATAACACTAGAAAAGTAGCAAAGAAAGGCATAAGTGGAATTTTGAAACGAACCAATGCGCCATAATTAAAACTGGTAAGCCCAACGGAAACCCCTAGAATTACAGTAAAGAGTAAACAAAACAGTAAAACGGGCTCTACTCCAATTTTACCAATTTTACCCAGCCCATAACTAGAACTAAAAGCCACTAAAAACAGATAAAAAAAATACATGCCTTCTAGCGAGGATAAAAGCATTACAGTATTTCTTACTTGCCAAGGAAATGGGCCGAAAAGAGTAATGGCTAAAGCTAAGGGGGATGTTTTTAAAATAGAACCTGCACTAAAATCCATTTCTCCTAACGAGTATCCTGAACCACCGGACTCGTCTTGTAATTGTGTATGCCAGCTTTGGAATCCTTCGGCTTTTTTAGCCAAGTTATCGGCCGAAAATTCAGAAAAAGTATCACTTAGCGTTTGGTAAAGCAGAAGTAGAGAGATTACTGAAATTGCAACCAAGAAAGGCGTAAAGAGATACCTTGCGGCTCCACTGAGCATTCTGTTTTGATAGTTTATTAATACAAACACGATTAACCCCGGTATTGCCGCAACAAGAATATAGCTTTTAATACTAAAAATAACATAAGCGCACAAGGGTAACACAAGTAGATATTTCAATGAAAACTGGAGTTGAATAAAGACCTTATAAAAGGTATATATCAAGAGACACAGCATCGACAGACAAATAGTATCTTTATTTACACTGGAACCCCAAAAAATAACAGAAGGAACTTTTAAAAAGGCAAAAGAAAGCCCTTGCGACCATTCCGGGTAAAGCCGACAAAACAAGGTGAATAGTTTAAATACGGCTATGTAGCTCAAGAATCCAAAAGCAAGGTTTGTACATAAATAGGAGTTTAAACAAAAAATACTCACCACTGAAGATATCCTCGCTGTTAGAAGCGCTCGACTATCAATCAAGATATAGCCCTCTCCATACACATAAGCAGATTTGTAATATACCCATGAGGGAAAGTTTTCATATCCGGAAAAGTTGGAAAAAATCACCCGCAATCCATCGCCAAAATTTTCAAAGAGTAAGTACTCGTTGAAAACTGTACCATTAATGAAATAGGTACAAGAGTCGCCTCCACGATAATAGAACGCATAGATTAAATAAAAACTAAACGAGCCGAACATTTTATACCAAAAGCCCCCGATAAAATATTTTTTATACAACAGGTTATTGTTGTTTTTAGCCACTATACGTTCCGCAAGAAAATAAAACAACAGGAGGTATAAGGGCGCAAAAAGATCAACAAGAGAGTAAAAATTTGGACGCATATGTTACCAAAGATAAACACTTATTTTATCTATTTATGGGCAACGATCAATCGTAAAGAGGGCTATTTAGGTATTAGGTCGAGCTGCACTACATTTTCAATATGTGTAGTTTGCGGAAACATATCTACGGGTTGAATAGCCGAAACATTGTATTTCTCAGAAAGCAATTGCAGGTCGCGAGCCTGTGTTGCCGGATTACAACTTACATAAACAATTCGCTTACTCTCTAGTTCAAGCAAGGTTTTAACTACATCATCATGCATGCCTGCACGTGGTGGATCGGTGATGACCACATCGGCCTTACCGTGTTTGGCAATAAACTCTTGATTTAAAAGCATGCGCACATCACCTGCGTAAAATGTAGTGTTTCCAACATTGTTTAATCGGGCGTTTTCTTTAGCATCTTCGATGGCAGCTTCAACCTGTTCAATACCGGTAACGGTCTTACAAGCATCCGACACATAAAGCGCAATACTTCCAACACCCGTATACAAGTCAAATACATTTTCAACTCCTGTTAGTTGTGCATACTCTTTTGTAACTGCATACAACTTTTCCGCCTGCGCTGTGTTGGTTTGAAAAAAAGACTTGGGGTTGATTTTAAATTGATATCTACCAAGTTGCTCAATGATATGATCCTTACCATGAAAAACAATGGGTTCTTGGTCGTAGATTGTATCGTTTCGTTTTTTATTCACCAGATATTGGAGTGAGTTAATCGAAGGAAATTCCTGCAAAATAAATTGCATAATCGCATTTATCTTTTCCTTGTTGTCTTCCGCAACACTCAACAACACCATTGTTTCTCCAATGCTAGACGTTCGAATAATTAAGTTTCGTAGAAAACCGCCTTGGTTTTTTAAATCGAAAAAAGAGTAATCGTTTACAATGGCAAATTGCCGCACCTTATTGCGAATGGCATTTGAATCTCCACCTTGTAACCAACATTTTTGAATGTNCGTCCGTTTTTCTCAATAAATTGCGCAAAATCTTTGGATCCGAAATTCATTCCGGCAAACGAAAACAAATAGTTGTTTAACGGCAGTTTAATGCTATCCGCCTTGAATAATCCGCGCTCTAAAGTGCTATCCACCAAGGCATAAAATGTTTTTCGATTTGCAGCGCTTTCTTGGAAGTTGTTTTCTCGTTTAATTCGCTCCAACAATTTTGTCTTGGCTACTTGCGAACGTGCATCGCGTTCTACCTTTTTCTTGTACTCGTTTTTCACTTCGCTAAACGATGGCAATGTTTTCCGCTCCAATCGTTTAATAATATGCCATCCATAAGCCGTTTGAACTGGTGAAGAAACAGCACCATCAGCCTTCAATGCAAAAGCAGCAGCTTCGAACTCAGGAACCATACGGCCAGTGCCAAACCAAGGCAATTCTCCATTTTTGCCTTTAGATGTTCTGTCTTCTGAAAAAGACGTTACTGCTTCATCAAAACTAACTTTGCCGTTAGTTAGTAAAGCATTAATAGAGTCGATCGTTTTATGCGTTTCCGCTTTTTGTACTTCTGTTGCGTTTTCCGGGAACTTACGCAAGATATGCGCCACATGTATCTCGCCTTGTGCCGCTCGATCAGCAATTACTTTTACTAAATGGTACCCGTACATCGTTCTTACCGGCATCGATAACTCGCCCGGTTTTGTAGTATACACAGCCGATTCAAACGGATATACCGTTTGAAAAACAGTAAAATAGCCAATGTCGCCTTTGTTTTGTTTTGCAGAAGGATCATCTGATAATTCCTGAGCTAACTTTCCAAAGTCTTCGCCTTTCAAAATGCGTTTGCGGATATCGGTAATTTTTTTGTAAGCCGCCAAAGTATCTGCTGGATTTGCACTTTCATCGCATTTCACCAAAATATGTGCTGCTCGAACCTCCTTCAATGAACGGTCGTAAGCTTCTTGAATCAACTGATCCGAAATTTCTCTGTCCGTCAAATAGTTTTTTGCCAATTGTTTACGATAGCCTTCTAACTCGGTTTTAAGCGAAGAAATCGTATCCAAATGTAATGCCTCCGCCTCTTTCACTTTCAACCGGAAATTTTCATACAGCTTCAAATAATCGTTCAACGATTGCTCACTATAGTTTGCTTGATTGTTGATGTTGTTTTTGGTATAAACATATTCAAACTCACCAACAGTTACGGGCTGCGAAGCAACAGTGAAAATAACGGCAGATTTATCTGCTTTTTGTGCTTGCGCTAAAAGACTGATTGTTCCAAACGAAAGAGCTAGTAGTTTCTTCATGTATTACTGGTTTTGAGGTAAATGTGCATTATCTGTTTACTATTTCAAAAAATAGGTGGTGAAAATAAAAATTTTTAACGCTGTTTTAAGTGATATTTAGGGAATGCGCTAAAATCACAAAATAAGATTTGCTTTATTGTTGTAATTTTCCGGTAAATCAGCAATAACTGCGTGCTCGACAAGGTTAAATACGAAAAACTCACCAATTTCTGCGCTTACAGTGAGCGCTGCCCTAAAGATGTTGCCGAAAAATGCCGAAAACTGGAAATACCACAGGAGGAACAACATGCGTATCTGTTGCTCTTGGAAGAAGAGGGCTTTTTATCGGAAAAACGATATGCGACCTCCTTTGTTCGGTCGAAAGCCAACTGTAGCTGGGGACCCAAAAAAATTGAAATGGGATTACGGGCCAAAGGTATCTCGCCTGAAATTTTTCTGCCGTTTATTGAAGCCCTTCAACAGCCGTTACTTATTGAGCGCCTTCATGTGCTTATCGATAAAAAAGTAAAATCTATAAAGGGGGAAACCGCTTCCGAAAGAAAACAAAAGTTGATTCGGTTCCTTCTGAGTAAAGGCTTTGCCTACGATTTAATTAAAACAGCAATAGGAACTAGGTCGTTTTAATATTGTTGTTTAGTTGCTCCAACACCGTACTTTCTTCAGCAGCAATGTGAAGTGTTTTAAACGCACTGGTTTCTCCTTTGGCTACCTCAATATGGCTTTTAGGAATGCCTATTAGTTTTGCTAGAAAGCCAACCAAATACTTATTCGCTTTACCTTCAATGGGTTGTTCTTTGATGCGCACTTTAAAACCGCCATCGGCTTCTTTTTCTATAGCATCTATTCTTGAATTTGGTTTAACTTTGACCCGTAATATCATTTTATAAATATAGCATTTCGACCATGAAAACAGTATTCGCCACACTTTTTACCGTATTGGTTTTGTTGTCGAAGGCGCAAGTGTTTTCCGATACTTTTGGGGGATCAATTCCCGATCACAATAGCAGTGGTGTGAAGTTTTATTTGCCGGTTACGTTACCGCAAACTATTATCGATTCTACATTTGGATTGAAAATGTTGATGTTTGATATTCGGCACACAAAGGTTCAAGATTTAATTGTAACCCTTATTGCGCCTGATGGCACCACTGTTGAACTGGTGAATGCTGCTGGCGGTAGCTTCGGCAAAAATTTCGATAGTACGTATTTTTCAATGAGCGCCACACGAACCGCATTAATGGTTGTTGCTACACAGCAAGATTCTTTTGCATTTAGAGATACTTTCTACCCACGGCAAAATATTGGTTTTGTAAACAACAGCCAGAACCCCAACGGCACATGGAAGCTAGCGGTGAATGACGGTATTCAAAACGATAGTGGATTTGTACGAAGTTGGAGTCTGTTTTTTGGCTCACCGGCTCCTGCACCGAAACTCACCGCCAATGCACTTTGCAATATTTTTAATGCATCGAACTGTGCTTGTCCGGACAGCTCCGTTCAGCAAAATTGTTGGCTGTTGCCCGATATGGTGATTTCCAAGAACTGGTTTTCAGATTCAGCGTTAGGCTTTGGTCATTATTTAGAAAAACCGCACAGCATTAGTGTGAGCAACATGCTTGCAAACATTGGCTTTGGGCCCCTTGAGCTTGTGGGCACCGGGCAATGGTATTGTGGCGATAGTGTGGTGGGTGGCGTGCAACAATGTCCGGATGGCAGCTATTCTAAACAAAAAGTGAATCAGCGCATCTATATCAAAAACAATTTTGGTTTTTTCGATTATAAAGACACGCTGATTGGCACCATGGGCTTCCATGCCGCTTTAGGGCACCAGCATTTACATGTCGATAATATTACCGAAAACAGTTTGCGTATCGGAGGTCCCGAACTAAATCCTTTGCAATGGCCTATGCTTGCCCGCGGAGAAAAAGTTTCATTCTCCATATACGATCATTTGCGTTGCGACAATACATTCGAAGCCTGTGAGTACAACAACAAAATTTACACTTCGTCCGATTTTCACAATGCCGGACTAGGAGCTACTTATGGCGCTACAGGCTTTTCCATGCAAGGGATTTCGGTAGGTTATGCAGACCTTTATGAGTACAACCTTGATGGCCAAAGCATTCCGCTCGATTCTTCGATTTGCAATGGCGATTATTACATTTTTGCCAACTTCGACCCACTGCAGCGCATCACCGATTTGAACAGAGAAAACAATGCGGTATATGGAAAAATTACGCTGACCAAACAGCGCTCTAATTGTTGCGAGGCCGCTTTCCAAATCGATACTATCGATTGGCCGAACCGTGTGTTTCGCTTTATTGATCGCAGCACTGCCATTCCCGGTGAATGGCAGTGGACGTTTGGCGATGGCGATTCCAGCACAGCTCAATTTCCGGTACATCAGTTCAAAACAAACAGTAATTTTGCGGTACATCTTAAAACGAAAACCAATCAAGGTTGCGAGGCCGATATATGGCAAACACTTTCGTTGCCGCAGGGTTTGGGTATAAACAATCAAGCAGTTCTTTCTTCTGTTGCGGTGTACCCCAATCCAAGCATCGACATTTTTCATGTTGCATTGGAGCATGAAGAAAAACGGCCTGTTGATATTGCCGTTGTTGATATTCAGGGCAAAGCCATCGCGCATTACGAAACAGGCAAAAATATATCAGACAAAAAATATAGTTTTGACCTGCGCATCGAAGATGCCGGAGTTTACATATTGATTATCAAGACGAATGATGCTGTGAAACAAATCAAATTAGTGAAAGAATAAGTATATGTCGATCTTATCAACGTTGAAAAAATTTATGGAAAAGAAAGAAACAATGACCCTGGAAATTTATCAGGAAGCCACACCCAATCCGGAAAGTTTGAAATTTGTAACCAACTTACATTTACTGCCGAATTATTATGCCGAGTTCAAATCAGCTGATGCGTGTGGGGAATCTGAATTAGCCGCTAAGTTATTTACGATACCTTTTGTGCAATCGGTTTTTATTTCGAACAACTTTTTAACGATCACCAAAAAACCCGACTACGATTGGTATGAGATAACGCCCGAGTTGAAAGAAGTGATTAAGCAGTTTGTGTATTCCGACCGACCGATTGTGAGTAACGCTTTGCTGGAAAAAGGCGAAGCCCCTAAGGCACAAGCCAGCGATGATCCGGAAGCCAAAATTAAAGAATTGTTGGATAAATATGTGAAACCCGCTGTTGAGGGCGATGGTGGCTATATCGAATTCCGAAGTTTTACGGATGGGGTAGTACGCCTTTCCCTACAAGGCTCTTGCAGCGGTTGCCCTTCCGCTTCTATGACCCTGAAAGGCGGCATTGAAGGTCTGTTGAAGCGAATGGTGCCTGAAGTAACAGAGGTGATTGCCGTTGAAGAATAAGTTTTTTGAATCCAATTTGAATATTTCTATACCGATAATAGTATGAGCCAACAACCAATATCTTTAGATCCGCGTATTAATCGTTTAGACTTGAAAAAAGTAACGGACGGAGAACAAAACACCAATACACATTGGATCACATGGGAAGTGTTTCATCAAGAAAAGAAAGGGAAACAAGCTGTTCATGTAGGTGTAGTTCATGCTCCTTCAGTTGATATGGCTGTGCTTTTTGCCAAAGAAGCCTTTGCCAGACGAGGGAAAACCACGAATGTATGGGTAGTAAAGACCTCCGACATTTACACTGTTGCTAGCGAAGATGAGGACATGTTTGAAACAACTCCCGAGAAAATTCATCGTGAGCCCGCATCTTATAAGGTGCGCGATAGAATTGAAGCCTACAGAACAAAGAATAAACTGTAACTTGCTTTCTTAAATATTGCCTCATGAAAAATTCGGATGTAAGCCAATCCTTTTTTTTCGATTTTGAATTTTTGCTAGCCAAACTTAAAGAGGTTCATCCCGACCCGTTTACACATATTTCTGAAAAACATTTTGTTTCTTATGCCTATAAACGAATTGCAACTTGTGATTCCCGTTTGTCTTTTTTCAAGGTTCTTTCTAGGCAGTTAGCGCTGTTGAAAGATGCGCATACTTCCGTAGGATTACCGTTAAAGGATTCCGCACGTTTACCTAAGTACAATATTCATATTGAAAAGGGAAAAACATCTGTTTGGCTGCTAATGGCGAATAATAAGGTTGTTGCCAAACAAAAAATTTTGAGCATAAACGAAATGCCCGTTGATGTGTTTTGGAAAGAGGCAAGAAAACTGATTAGCGCAGAAAAAAACACCTTCAGCAATGCCCTCTTAGAAAAGCATTTCAATTATTTTCTCTCATTGTATTTTGAAAAGCAAGCCGTTGAATTGCAACTAGAGCAAGAAAGCATAACTCTTGAGCCACAAAGCCACAAAGGCCTTCAAGCTGAACTCAAAAACTATTCACTGTCTTTCCAAAACGATTTAGCCATCATCGAAATCAACAATTTTCTCGATTGGGAACAAGCGCGTTTGTTTTTTGCAGAAGCCTTCAAGCAACAAAAAAAAAAAAAGACGAAGCGTTTGGTCATTGATATCCGCAAAAATAGCGGTGGCAATTCGGCTATTGCTGCAGAATTAATCAGTTATTTCTATGCAAAGAAAATGAAACTGTATGAAAAAAGCATTGTGCGCTATAGTCATACACGATGGGCTTTCTATCAACAATGCGATTGGCTCAACGATGTAAAAGCAAAAGACACCGTGTTCTACAAAAGTTTAATTTCAAAAAAGAATTTTGGAAAAAACACAACCGAACGTGAAGCTGAAACTCGGACACCAAAGCGCCAAAACTTCTTTAATGGAGAGGTTTATTTGCTGACATCAAATTATACTTTTTCGGCAGCGGCTGATTTGGCCTGGGCATTTAAGTATTACAACATGGGGAAA
>CAJPEV010006305.1:0-10704 GCA_905338385.1 Darwinula stevensoni
CCCCTCATATCTCCAATACCGGCAGGTGCCGTGGAAGGATTTATTTTATATATATATATATATATATATCAGATGCAGGAGCATTCCACTGACATGCTCAGGCAGGCGCACCCTAAGCCACGGAAGTTTGCAAAGTCTCTGCGAAACGAAAGGAGTTTCAAGTGAGACTTTTCAAAACGGCTCTCATTAATGGCAAGAACTTGCGAAACTTACCGGCAAAAGCAGCGAGCAATTAATTCTTTGAAAGGATCTCTAGCACTACTTAACTCCTTCTATAAGTTCAGGAAGGGCATCGATCGTCTCATTTCCTCATCACCATGCAAATGAAACATTGCACATCGCAGATGACTACGTGCAGGTGCCAGGCACGTCGAGTTACGTGAAGACTGTCGTCACCACCACGAAGACTTGGAACCTGGCCGAGGCAGACTGCGAGGCAGACGGTGGCCGACTGGCCGTGGACACCAACCAGCCGATCCACGACCACATGACCCAGATGATCTTGCGTCTCGGGATCTATTCGGACATCCCGGGAGGCACTGGATACTTCTGGATCGGCGGGCGGAGCACGATCGACCAATATCACTGGAGACTTCTCGACGGTGAGTTCAGGTTGAGAGCATATGAAGGCAAATGGGATCGATTAATTGGGTGAACGTTATTTTCCTGCTTTCAAGTTTTTGGGTACGTTCATGCAACAACATGATCTCGGTCTGCAAAAGTAGTTCATCTATGATTTCATTCTGGGCCATGCTTTCAGCCGGATTTTCAAATCATGTTGAATCTCTCGAATTTATCATTCGAAGGAATGCAACACGAAAGGAAAATTACGATTCGCGATCGGTTCGCGATGATGTTCCCGGTACTAATCTGCAGCGGAATCCGAATTTTCGCCACGTTGGTTATGTTCCCTGGAATGGACGAGAAGAGATTTTTCACTATCCGTCCGCAGGAAAGAAGAAGCACGCATGGAATATTTTCGTTTCCCTGCAATTTTCCGGTAAATAACAGCGCTTTCTGCGGCACACCGCTGAAAACTCCTCTCGCAATTCTCCCGAATGAAGATGATGAGCGGCGAACCCCTTCTCACTCTCACAGTGAGAAGGGGTTGGAGGGTTTTGAATGCTTTTTAGTCATACCAGGAACACCTAATTACCTTTTAAAACTGAAATATACAAGTGAAATTTAAAATTTCCGGATACTGATCAGAAGTTGCGCTCATGTGCAGAAAAATGGTCATTTGAAACATCAGTTATCTGGCCCTGGTGTCGGAAGGAGGTCAATAATCTAAAACATGGATTATTATATTTCAACTCACTTGTTATGTCTATTTCAGAGTCAATATCATTCAATATTTGCAGGAATTGTTGAATCGCATGCTTTTGACGTTGCACATCGACGATTTCATCGCGCTCGTGGTACGCCAACGTGCACGTTCCATTTCCGTAGGCACTCTCCTCAATTACACCGAGAAGGGCGAAGGACTGTTCCACACGAATGAACCCTTTCTCGACGGAGGATGTCTGATGATCGCCGTCTTCAAGGCCCCGGACTCCACCTGCTGCAGCGGCCGCTGGGCGGATAACTACTGCTCCATTACCAAGTGGAGCTCCGGATATTTCTGCGAGATCCGGCTCCCGGCCTGAGTCGATTCTGAGGTCGACACGCCGGAACTCAGATAGGGTTGGCTGTCCCAGGAAGAGATTCATCACGCTTTGGTGTTTCTAAAGTCACAATTTAGCACATGGATTTGCCGAGTTTCCAAGCATTTTGCACGAAGTGATATCAATATTATTAATGAAGTAATACAATGAATAATTTCACAACATATTTTGGAACCCATATGAAGATTTATGAAGGAAGATGTTATTTTAAAATTATCACGCGTTTTTGCCTGGAGTTCAACATTTTCAGAATCGATGTCGATATGTGTCTAATATGTTACATTGTGAATAGTGTATTCAGAGAGTGCTGCACAAAGCAGAACTTCGCCTTAGAGTCAAAGTGAGTTTGTGCCGTTTCGTTCGATTTCTTTCGTTGAAATTTCTGTAGTACGGAAGGGATTATCTTCATCTGCCTCTATCGGGTTTCTGGTTCTACCGTGTCGTCCTGTTCTGTCCTATCAGTTTTCTTCGTGAAATGTGAGAAATCCAGTGCGACATTGTTCACGTCTTTCGCTAATATTCGGTTCAGCACACGTCCTAAAGTAAATTGTGAATGGGAGTTTTGAAAAAAAAAATTGGGTTGCACATCGAATAACAAAAGGCAGATCGCATAAGTACGCCCAAAGCACATTTTCAATGGCTCTGAAAATGGAATTATTCTGAAATTCATTGGGAATTGACATCATTCAAGATTTGAAGTGTGCTTCGTTATAAATATTAGAGAACATTATAATGCTCCTGTGCTGTCATTTGGCTTTATGCAGCAGGTTTCATTTCTTTTTGGTCAATTTGGTCTTTAAACGAACGGGTACGATGTGGCCCGAGCACATCTCAGTTGATCCTTGTTGATTAGCGACTATTAACCGTCAAGCACAGAAGCCATGGCTGGGCCATTATTGCCAGGTGGCTTACATCATGCAGCGAATCTCGATGGCCGGCATGTCGGGTTTCACGATTTTCTCTTGTTCCCCTCCCCCACAATGCAATTATGTGCTGGTCATTCAAGGACGAAACCATGATGGGAAATCGAACACGTGGGGCCCATTATATGCCCATTATATGCCGTAGGGCCCATTATATAGGAAATCTCCACCCCCTTCGCTTATCGCAGATGGCTTCACCACTTGCGAGAATCAGGGTCGCGTCTGGCGCGCCGCAATAATCTCCCTTTAAGGATGATGCACGGTTGTGGATCCGTGCCGATATTCACCTCTATATATATATTTTTTTTTAAACCAGATATTCCTTACAAACAGTGGAGGGTGAAGATGCTGCATGCCGAAGGAAACGAAGTGCTCTGTTGTCGTTGAAGGAATCACCATGATCCTCAGAGACTACACGTTTCATTTAAAGCATTGGAAGCGACCCATGAATGTCCTTGGGAACATTTCATTGACTGCTTGGGAACGTTCTAATGACTGCTTAAATTTCCAAAATGTATAGCGATAAAAAAAAGTTCGAATTCTGCGTTCTCTGAACGACGCCAATTCACCAAGGTCGTGAATGGGATATTTCAAAGAAAGGGCTTCAATGAACTTTCTTTTTCAGGGTTTCTGCAATATGCAGTCCAGGGGCCTTTTTCACGAAACTTCTTTAACTTTTCTTTAAGTTTCTTTCGGCTATATTTCGACTTTATCTCGACTCAAAATAAAGAAAAAATAAAGTCACCTTTGGAGGTCTCTCAATCTCGACTTTAACCTCTCTGAGGGCTACGGAAACCCTGCCCACCTGCGTGTATTCTTGATAACATGCCCCAAGCGATGAATGTGCATTCCTCCTGCCACTTGTGGCTTACTCCTCTCCGTGTTAACACGACCATGGCTGCAAGGCTTCATCTAATTCGGAGGCAGCTTCGTCGGAAAGTAAAGATAAAGTAAAGATAAAGTAAAGATAAAGTAAAGATAAAGTAAAGATAAAGTAAAGATAAAGTAAAGATAAAGTAAAGATAAAGTAAAGTTAAAGTAAAGTTAAAGTAAAGTTAAAGTAAAGTTAAAATTAAAGAAAAGTTAAAGAAAAGTTAAAGAAGTTTCGTGAAAAAGGTCCCAGGTCTCGGATACATTTTTTTGTCATCACTTAAATTGCATTCTGTCGAAATGAAGCCCAGCCCCCGAGGATGAAGTCTAAGGCCATCATCTACGCGATTAGCTTCGCTAGAAGTACCATCTTCCCTTCTCTGGAACAGCCTGGTGGAGAAACGTGTGTCAATCCGTTTTTTTTTAAATCCGAACTTCCATCATATCTGCAGTCATCTCACAGTTAGAGTCAGACACGCCCTGCACCTAATTCTCTGTTCAAAGGAGCGAAAATAGAAACTACCGTCTATTCCGATTCGTTCTCCTTCCGATGAAATAATCTTGGAAATCGAACCATCCTCCCACTATCTGGGAGGATGGTGAGTTTCCTGGAGACTCCTTCGACTGGGTTATATCTAGAGTCCAATTTGTTGAAGAGGTCAAGTATATTCCAGGGACTGATTCAGGCCAGGGGAATAGTTCCAGCTGTATTAGGAATCGATCCACTATAGTGGCTACTTTGGCGTCATCTAGCGTCGATTGGGCGAATGTTTGGTTCAAGCAATTGTTAGACGGATGGCAGAGATATGCTTGAGGAAAACATAAATTTAATCGTAAAGGATTTTCTTTCAGAAACGGGATGCTTGGTGATCAAAAGGTACCTTAACTGAGGGGACAAATAGTGCTCATCCGTGTGCATTGGACGTCCAAGAACCTCTTTGAACACACTTTGAATGTCCTCGAGAGCGTTCATAAGCGCAATGCCATATATTTGCAGCCTGCCGGTCTTATTTCACCCGTGATTTTTTCTGGCAAACGCTCCTGCGAATGGAGCATTGTGTAAAGAAAGGTAAAAACATTGTTTAGTAAAATCTCAGAACCGAAACGGCAATGCGACACCTACTGCGTCGATGTCAGTTGTCAAAGCCCATTTCACGTATCATTCCGCGTGGCACCTCGGCACGTCAACGGAGCATTGTGCCCCAAAAGCAAAACAATTACCCCACATTCTACGCGGGGTTGGAGGTCGAAAGCGGCATCCGACGTGGAGCATGCCTCCCAGCCCTGGCGAGACTCTTTTCTTCCCTTGTTAATCTCCAACTCGCCCTCTCGGCGCCGGCGCACAGGCGCGGGGAAGATGGAACCACGGGAAATGAACCGACCGAATCCGGAGGGAGTCCCCCAGTCTCGGAAACATCGACGGCTGGCACCGTTCATCTGTGAATACGGATGGAAAACGACAGGGAACATGCAGCATGAAGCCCATACACGATTCGGGATTCACTTTTTTAATGCTGGGAGCTTCCTTCTCCCAAAGATTTTACTTTCACTTTTTATTTCCATCTACCGATGCGACTGCGATGCGGGAAAACTCTGAGGAACTCTCGCGCTCGTCGGCTTCCATGCGTCGTTCGTAAGCGCATTCAAATCGCTGATGATGCAAGCAGCGACGAAAGACCACGTCATCCTGCGATTCTAAACTTCAGCATTTTAAGAGATTCAGAAGAAACTGCTGCCATGAACTTCGTGAAGCCGTGCGAACGCAAGCGACGAGGAACTCACGAATCGCCCCGTATTTCAACACGGCCGCCTCGAAATTCCTGGATTCGCGGGAGCGAGCGAAGTGAGAGGTTTTCCGCGTTTTTCCGCGTTTCGCTCGGCCTATCCAGCGGTAGGGATCGCGTCCGCTATATGTTTAACCTACGGTTTCCGGTTCACAAAAGTGAAAACAATATTTTCTTCAAATATTACTTACATTTCAGCAAAATATCTTCATGAAAGCTAAGATTTTTGTTGATGTCGTCAGAAATCGCGCAAAACTCCATTTCCCCCGACGTTGTAGAAAGCTATCACAACTAGTTCAAATGAGGCGAGGTTCTTCGATGCAACAGAACTGAAAGACCGCAATTTTCTTCCTTTCAGCACACGCGGGAGCAACGGGAAATGAAGAGGCACCAGAATCGAGGAATATTTATGATACGATAGAGGAAGGCCTGGAGTTTATCTATGAGGGAATCGGTGAGGCGAGGCTCTATGAAGGTTTTGGACGTACTTCCATTCCTCAATAAGGAATCGAATGTCGATGCATTCATCCCGTCGAAACGGTTTTCGGGCATGATCGTCTAATAGAAACCTTCCTCAAGAGATGCCGACTCCAGGAGTCTCAAGAGATCCGCACGGAATCGTATCCGACGGGACGGGACTCGATGAAGCCACGAACTGCAATTCCGAAATTGGGTGGTGGTCTGAACCGTTTGTGATGCAGTTCTGGAACGTTCTTGTACTCACTTGTACGGTATTTCATGAATTGAGTAGACCAGAGTTCAGAAGAAATTTACTCGTGCCAATACATCCTTCTTGTCTTTCTTTCTCGAGAAAGGAACAATATTGCATTTGAAAACGAATGCAACGATCTTTCAATCTGTGTCAGTAAAAAGTAATTCAAAGAAGCAGTGCTATCGTATCACATGCTAAATTAAAATTGTTAGCATGATGACATGGTACGAGTTTTTCGAATGAGTTCATAAAGGTGCTCCGAAATTGAACTTTCCACCTTGCTCTCTAGCTCTTCCAGTGGAGTGAACGGACAGGAAAGCAAAAGAGAGAGGTGCGCATCATCCGAACGAAAAGTTTCCCTATTCAACTAAAGGGAAAAAAAGGAAGAAATCAGTTTTGTGGATTCAGTCTTTGTCGCTTGTTTCCTCGAACGCCTTCTTGAAGCCGATGTATGGCTAAGGTCTAGCTACTGCTGACCCAAACACGAACAAAATACATTTAGCGAGATTTCCGGTGCAATAGAAAATGAAAAAAGCCAAAGTGCGGATGTTGTTATTTGCAATAATTTGGAATTGCCGTAATGATGTCATGCTTTGTAGTCGGAGTATTGTCTAATTTTAATTGCACGACCTTCCCCTAGAATCTAAAATCTAGGTTCTAGATCGTTAGCTTAGACACGAAAAATAGAAGATCTCATGACCGAGCCCTGAGAGACACCACTTGCAAGTGAAACTGCCGTCGACACCTCTCCATTAACAATTACATGTTGCCTTTTCCCGACGACCCGTTACTAATCCGGTTACGCACTTTCTCTTGAGGAACGGTATCGAAAGCTTTCTAAGAATATAAAAATGCAATGATAACAGGATTCACCTCGTCCCTTTGTTCCGACACCTGATCGTGAAATTCCAGCGATTTCGTAAGACAATTCGTTGCATTCTAAAGCCAAGCCGCGTCTTGGATAAGCGGTTTCTCCTTGTGTTTGGAGGTTTTGAGGATACTATATTCGGGAGATAATAATATTGGACGAAAATTTATAATAAGCAGTTACAGCAAAAATAATTTCCATGAGATTTTTCATGGTGATGAAGTAATTTGCGACCGAATTATGACACATTATTTTTAGTCAGGCAACTTAAAAAAAAAACTAAATTCCAAAGAATTGCCTCCGAACGGCTTCGTTAATCCACGAGTTGAATATATGTGCTAAAATATGTGTTAATTACGAATGGCGGGAATTTCATTAATGTTGATTCTTCAAGCATGTCACAACATTCCAAAATTTTATGAATGTCGACACAACGTGATTTCGCCAAATGCAATTCACTTCCGCAAGTGGTAACCCCAACGATTTCCATTTACAAAGTATGGAAATCAAACTGGTTTGAGTTAAGCAAAATCAAAATATAGGCTAAATCCAAGAATGAGTAGGCCACTTCATTGTCGTACCAAAATTAATGGGAACGATACTTATCTAGGTTTTGTCGTTGGGGTACCTCAATTTCATTAAATTAAAGGGAGAAGTACATCAATTACAGAAATGCGATCATTGAACAGTCTGAAAACCAATATCCTAATAGTTTTCTAATGTATACATATGAAGGTTTCCTTCATATTTCTTCCTCTCATGCTAATCTTGAAATCTATAGGAAAAATTGGTGCGATAAAACGCCTTCTCGCACAGAAGAACACATGAACTATTTTATTTCATTCAAGGAACTTAAAAATGAGGTAAATATCAGTTCATACTAATATGAAAGTGGGAGAAAAAAAGTGCGAAAGCCGCAAGGACAAAAAAAATGGAGAAAAAGAGTCTAAGTATATTATTGACAATTTTTTTTTTTACATTGGAATACCCAGGCGTGGGGTGAATTAGTTGAATTGAAGAACATTGCCATTTTTCCCTGTCCTGGAGGAGGTCCTTTCCGGGCTTTTGGAATTCTATTTGGGACTACTGTACAGTGGATTTTGCCTATCAACGCGACATGGCACCTGAGCGCTGATTTAGCGACACTCAAACTGGTGCCCTGAAAAATGGAGTCCCTTTTAATTTACTCAACAGTACCAGATTTTCCTGGGGGAGACATAGGGGCCGTCATAGGACTTATGGTAATATAGTCACATGGTTAAGAAAATCCAATTGGATGAATTACCTGTATTTTTTTTACGAACTTTCCTCTTTGCCTTGAGATTGAGCAGCACAAAAATACAGCTAAAATCCGAATTATGACGGCTGAGTCGATCGAAGGTCGAAGATACTGAAATGTTCCTGCAAAATAGTTTCACGCGTGCAGTTCCATGTATCGTTTTCCTCGTGTTCAATAATTAAAAGGCCCGAGCAGCCATAGATGCCGTCATAAATCAACATTTTAAAAATATTGTTTGCTGAAATTTCATGGAGAAGTTTAATAAGAGTGAAAGTGGGTCTGGAGCTCCAGCGGTAAAAGGGAGAGATCCATGCATCGTATCGAGTTTGTTAGCAATTCAGGCAAGCAAAGTCACTATGGACTGCGTTCCACGATATCATGAAATTGGGTACTAGTTTAAAGCGTCCGTTTCGATGCTTACGTCTATCGAAAGTGGTCGAACTCCTTTGGTATGTGGTGTTTTTCAATGCGAAATCAGGTTTCTTCTAGTTGTGCCAAGTGAATGCCAGGATAATGGTGGTAACATTAGAGAAATGACCATATTTTTACTTTTAATGGAAATAAACCTAAGAATTGTGTATGTAACTCGAAAAATAATATTTCCTGAAATCTACATTACAACTTTCGATTGTACAACAGGTTACACCGCTGCTAATAGGCATAATGGGTCGTTCCACGTCGTATCACCGCATGGAATACAAGGCAACCTCTAAAAAATTGAGGACTTTTGGTGTGGGGGCTTCTTTTCGGAAAAGAGAAAAATTGGGATACTTTTTCCTCTCTGATCATTTCTTCAAAAGCAATATGAACCTGCAAAGCCAGAGCCACACCTACCATAGGAATATGGGTATAACATTGGAAGTAATAGTCCGATTTCAATGAACAAAATGTCATTCAAAAGGGAGACCTTGGAAGAATCCAAACGCGTAAGGAAAGATAACATCCAATGTTCCAATGCCATTTTTCGTGGGTGAAAGGATTCAGATTCTCCCGTTTTATTCATGAATTATCTTTCTGTCAAGACTGATCCATAAATGCGTCTATGATTCCCTATTGAGATGCTAAGTGTCAAATCTAAGCAACTTTCCTGGACCTGTCAGAGCTTGAGAGCGAAAATAATAAAGGATTTTATTAAGCAATAGAGTTTGCAGAGGCTAGTCGGAGTTTCAACTCAAACGAAAGTTGATAGGACAACATTTCTATTCCCCCAATCGTGTTCATGCCGTGATTGAAACACTCATCCAGTTTTCTTAAACCTTCCTGGCCTGAGGTGAAGTATTGATAATTACTCACTTATTTGATAATAATGATAAAAATTGAAGAAAACATGAATATTTCTCGGTGTAATACATTTTCCCACTACCGTTCAACATAGGGAACCATTATCAATCAAAAACCACAGAAAACGTGCCTCATTGTTGACTTTCTCTGGCGTCACAGGACAATCAGAATGAAATGCTTTCTGCGTTTCATCTCGGTCCGATGCGAAGCTATACTGATTTCGCCAAGGTTTCTTTTCGAGGGAAAAATCCATAGCTATTCCACCTTTCCACGAATCGTTCACCGATTGGTTCCTCTCGCTCACGTGACATTGCATGTAGAAACCTTATAAAATCAAATAGCGGAAGAGAGAAGCCATCAGTCTTTCGAGATGGCCCCTTTTGGGGGAATCTATGTGATCCTCTTCTCCCTTCTGCTTTTGAAGAGGACATCATCCTTCCGCACCTATTACTCTGTTCATCAGGGTAAAAGGTATTCGAATGCGTCCTTGGAATTCCAGGTTCGGAATATGGGGGATTGCAACATACGCTGCGTGAGCCGACGACCAACACCTTGCAATGCCTTCAACTATCGTGACTCGGATGGATCCTGTCAGCTGATTCTAAATGACAAAAGTGCTCTCATCCCTTCCGAGGGATACCAGGCTTATGTGCAAAGTAAGTCCATGAATATATACACTAGTAGTAGAATATATACACTAGTGAGTTTAGTGTGCATATGGTTCTCCAAGTAGTACTTGGAGAACCATATGCATACAAAGTTTCAGCCTTATTCAATTGCTCTTTTTATTGGTGCCAAAATATATCTCGAAAAACCAACGCAGCTAAAAACTTTTTCTTATGCACCGCAAAACTCGACATTTTGCTGAACTCACTATCACCAAAGGTACAGTTATTCCCTAAGTTTCACCTTTCTTTTTCTACTCAATTTGGTAGGACAAAATAAACCATTTACTTGAAAATGTCATCTCCAGAAATATGCCCAGAGGGCAGGCATCTGCAACTTGACATTTTTCCCGAACTCAGTGTCTCAGTAGGGACGTCCATGCCAACTAAAAAAAATATTTGAAAACATATTCCACTCAAAAAGGTGCCATTAGAGCATGTAACTTCAATGTGTGCTTTTTCTGAGTTCTACAACCCAAAGGTACACGTGTGTTTCAGATTTCAGATTTTGATTTCAGATTCAAGTTTCAGATTTTTACCTCATTTAGAACGTGGTTAGAATTAATGTCAATCACTCACGCAGTCATTCACTGAGGCACGATCGTTAATATCTAATATATATAGACGATCGTGACTGACTGACTGACTGACTGACGCT
>CAJPEV010006306.1:0-10703 GCA_905338385.1 Darwinula stevensoni
TCACCCTAAACACGTCATTAAAGTTAAGGTCGCTGTCCCACAATGCTTATGGTCCTGAAAGGGTTAAATAGGGAATTATGCTCCAGAAACAGTAGCCACCTAATCACATCCATGGGGAACAAATGAAGGCGAGATAAAATGCAGGAAATAATACCAAGAACAGATGGCTATGGGACACCTTTTGCAAATGTCCACAGTTGCTTTAGATCAGAAGATCCACAATGATAAAAGAATAAGTAGATACCTATGGATGTGAACAGATCATTGTAAGACCTTAATGTACACTATGGACTGGAATGTAGATGGGCATGGTGAAACACATGGCTAATAATCAAGCAGAGTTGCAGTTAAGAAATATGAAGTGTTTCGCAACTCTTACACACAAGTCTTGGATCTGCAATACATACAAGGGGAGGTGTAATAGTCGTGGTAGAAATTTTGGTACATGGGAAACCCAACAAGATGATTCTAGACATGTAGTTGCATGCATTGACCCCACCTGTCCGCCCCATCTTGATGGAATCAAGTTAAGCCAGGCAGAGCCTGCAGTTATCGAGAATGAATGCGAAAGTAAAGGAGCATGCAGTCCTTGAGATATGTGAAGAAAATGTAAAGAGTGAATAGCATGAAGGTGGATGGTGTCCTTGAACAATTGGGCATGATGATGAGAAGAATAGAGGTTGTCCAGGCAGGCCACACATGTCTATCAACACCAAACAACATTTGCAAGGCAGACACAATGAGGATTTACCATAGCACAACAGTAAATATACTGGAGGTAGAGGTTGGCATCACTAGTAAGCAGAATATCAGGATCCTCCAGCATGACTAGGACTAGTTAGGTGTCAGTAAGGTTGCCTCATGGCCGTAGAGAAGCGCACACAAACAAAGATACAACATTACTGAAGATGTGTTCAAACATCTCCCAGCCAATGGGATAAATTCTTTCACTGAATCATCACTATGGATGCAATGTGGGAACACATATTGCATCCAGAACCGAAGCTGCAAAACAAGCAACAGAAACATATTGGGAGTCCACAGTCAAAATTCTGTGCATAGCCATTGGCAGCAAACGACATGGCTATAATATTCTGTGATCAATATGACCATGAAACCATGAGACCATGAAAAGCACAAACTTCGTCAACATCCTGCACTTCAACAGCAGTGAAGCATGCTCCACAATGTCATATTCCATGCAAGCAATGCACAACTAAACACCAGTCACACTTCTGTCAAAGCCACTGCCTCCTTCAGATAATCCATTTTGTCACAGCAGCTCTACTTGCCACCTGACTTTTACATTTTCCCCACCCTAAAATGTTTCCTCTGCATTCGACAACTGTGATGAGCCGGACACGTTTGCCAGACACTGGCTAAAGAATCAATTTGCACTCCTCCTTTGTTGATGCATAAAAGAAGTAGGTGCATGGTACCAAAATCTCAACCACAACTTTTGCAGCTTCCCTCATAAAAGACAGCATGAACCATCAGCATTATAATTGATGAATTGCACAGGTTTCACTAGCTACTTCCAAGCCTAGAATCAGTACAAAAAATGAATATGCCAAGCTATGAAACACCAAATTGGTGATTTTCATACACTCCTCTATTGCAGAGAGGAGCACTTAGAAAGCAACTGCAACCAATTATTTAATGCCACATGCCATAGACATGTGTGGCATTGAACACTGAACAGATAAAAAAAGAGCCATTGAGGTCTGATGGCTGATTACAGCAAATATTGTAAAAAATAATTACCTTCAGGAGAGATGTTTTGGGGACACCTGGTTGTTTCTCACAGCCCATTCGCATTTCACCTCCTGGTAGTATTAGAATCATGACTCCCTGTCCTAGTGCTTCAATTTTTCCTATAGAAATACAAGAAAAAAAAAAGGTTCAACTTAAAGTAATGCTATTTACACAAAATACAGAACAAGAACTGATAAAGCCCAACACCTACTGCTCTTTACTTTCAATGGACTCATTTTTCACAACATACATAACTGTTTCTTTGATATGGGCTCCTCTTTGGTAGATGCACTAGGCCAGGTGGGAACTACTATCACTGAATGAGATCCTGCATGCTGCTAGAACACTCCAGCAAAAGATGTATCAGCATTGAAGAAACCAACACTCACTCATGGCATCACCCTTGTTTAAGAGCCCTTCTCCCAAGACGCCACTCTTCACGAAGGTTTGACAATGCACACGGGAGTCTTTCATCGATGACACTCCGTCCAGAAACCGTTAGACGGCAGCCTCATTCTCGAGACCCGGAGATCAGAGGCTCGAGGTCACCTGCTTTGTAGGATATCCAAGTGCAGCCTTCTCCTCAGAGTCTGTGCTTCCAGGGTTTCAGTCCATTGGATAAGTTGTTCCAGGTCCACAGATCGGATACCCACATCCTCTCCGACTACGAATTCCACGACGAACTTCAGGAGCAATATCTGGAAAGGTATGCCACAAGGTTGTGAATACTACCATGCTGTAAGCCCCTCTCAAAATACCCTAATCAAGCAAAGAGACCCAACTTGCATACATCCAACAATTGTGACTTTATTGACTCAATGAGGTTCTCTTTGACATTTTCATGAAAAATGAGATAATGAACAACCTATAGTTCACATGGTAAGCATATTCATCAGATCCATTGATTTCCCATGAATACTCCAGAGAAAGACTGGAATTCATGATTACTTCATGTTCAATCTTCAGTTTCTGGCCAGGAAGCAACAACAAGACTCTTAAGACATTTAATTAATTTCATCAGTTTATGATTAGGCAACTCCCCTTTTGTCATCAGCCTATCAGATCTCTTCCTACAGTTGTCACCATCCAATGACACTTCATCTCCCATCTATATCATGACCAAACACAACTATAGCACAGGTAAAGGCTGTATTTCCAATTTGTGCTGCAATTGATTGTGACTTTAAATTTTGTAGGAAACTCTCAGACTTCAGATTTCAGATGACACCCTTCACAGATGGTACATAAGAAAATTTCCCAGCAGAAACATGTGAGAGCAATTCATGAAACACATATGGTTGCCTCCTAAAAAACAAGATATGTTCTTAGGCATTCTCTATGCTCTCAGGGGTTCAAAAGTGTCACCAAGATCTCCTCGGGTGAAAGAGAGATGTTTCTGTTGATTTTTTATCAACTTCCCTAGAATGACATGTACCAAAATCTTCTCAGGACAATGGATTGGTGTAAAAAAAAAAAGAAAAAGAAGAGGAATATAACTGGTGAGGTGGGGTCAAGGAAGCCATCAGATGCTTAAAGATTGTTCAAGATCAAAAGACCGAAGCATGTAAGAAGTTCTTAAGGACCTTTGAAGTAAGCTAAAAGGTGGTGTACACAGCACATAACAATAAGAATCTTATGGCAGATATTCCTGGAAAAGATGGGAGCAGACAACATTCCCAAGTCTCCAGAGTTTCAGATGAGCAGAAACAGGCAGTGTGGGACAACAATGACTCATTCCTACATATTGAATCATGCTATTGTCAAACAAAACCAGGAATGACAGCTTAGAACCAGAGTCGAAGCAGTAAATAATGTATTATGTGTACTGTGAGGGTTGTCAGAGAGCAGGAACTGTCCCAGTGAAGCTATCAATATGCAGGAACATCTTCAATATAAAATTTAACCCTGACTTTCTGAAATCTAAAGCTGATAGATATGATCACTGTGCCCAAAATTTTGGGGGGATGTTACAGCATTGGGAAGAAACAGGACCATAAAAGACCACTGAAATAGATGCCCAAAGTTGACAAGATCTGAAACATTGACTTCCTGAATTGAACACAAAATTGGAAGTGTCAGATGATATTCCATGATTCAGGTTGAATTATAAAATAAAGCATATTCATTGAAGGATAATAATTTTATCAAACATTAGCAAGGAGATTGACTTCATTTCATGCTCATTTTGATCAAACACTTTTAGGCGACAGTGTTGAAGTCAGAGAGAACCATTTAAGGGGGGCAAGTGACTGAAATTTCAGCAGACATGAACAAAGACTCCAAATGCACCATGCTCCTTGCTGTTGCAGGAATGGTGCATTCAACACATACTGGCTTCTGAGGTCAAGTGTACATACAGTGGTGTGCTCAGGTCAGGCTTACTGCTACATGAGATCATCCTTATGGATGGCCATTGTCTGTGCATGTGCTTTGTGGAAGCTATCTTGCAGAAAACGGTCTTCTACGAGTACAATTCTTTTCGTGCGTGACTCCTACAAGACCGAATCGCCATATGTAATCCAGCCCCAACAACAACACAGGAGAGGCATGCAAAAGGAATCAATGGTTTCCTGTGCAATGCTCCCTGACTGAAATCCTTGGCCAATCATATAGCCATTCTTATCAATCTGGTAACAACAGGGTAGCAGTGAGAACTACTTGGTAGTGATGGCTACTGATTTTTTCATATAGTGATCAGGTACCTTCACAAATAATCTTAAAGAATAAGTCATTGAGAAAAATGCATGGAAAATGCCAGATAAAGAGGATGGTAAAATAGACCTTTGTAGCCATAGGACCAAGAAAAGGCAGTCATGAAGAAAGCCCCAGAAGGAATACTCTTTCCTTTCACTTCTATCCCTCTCATGCCCACTCACTGCAGAAGAGGTGCCCGTCATATCTCCGACAGCGGGAAGGCCTCGACATCGAGGGGGTGGTGGTGCCATCTGTGAAAGAGATACACAGCTATCATTTTAAAATTGCATACGGTGACCATGCCAGCGAAAGAAATGATACAAGTACTTGAGCTCCAATTAAGCTTTGGAACAAAATTGTTTCCATAATAGTGGAGGCTTATTGGTTGGTGTCAGTTGATTTTCAAGGCTTTTGTATCCCATGAAATTGTTCAAATATTCATTGCAGAAGCCATATGCTTCAAGGGCATGGATTCCCAAACCGATTACCTTCTTAAAGTCGATTTAATCATGAGCAAAACAACAAAACAACATCAAGGCATAGAATATTCAGAAATAATATCTCATTACTAAGGAATGGGTCTCAAGAAGTAGTTTCATGCAAGACAATGCACACTTGCAAGCTAAGCTGCAATCAAAATGCTATGATTTTGCCCACATGTACCAGCTCATGTATTGCCTATTGGCTTATGCAAATTGAGTGAATAAGCAGATAAAAACAGATTAAATTAACTCCTACCTAACATATGACAAAAACATCTGATAGCCTACTTAGCCATCAAATCTACTACTACTGCAGAGACCAAAGCCTCAAAAACTTAGTTTTGTTACACTTTTCGGCAATGAAGGCCTACTGTAATGCCAGGACCATTGAAGCTGTACCAACATGCAATGTCATTGATTTTGCTGAAAGTTTACTTCAGGGTAAAAGTGATTGTAGGTAAGGAGGTAAGACGAACAGAAGTGAAAAAGTGTTAATGCCGCAAGGACAGACCTCCTTCCAGAGAACTTTCCACAAGAGACTTCAGGCTTTCTAAAACAATATGACATTGTACAACAAAGAAAGAAAACAATACTTTGTCCAGAAAGAGACCATTAGAAAGGTAGACAAGATTCAAAATATAACTTGTCACCTTTAATTTCTCGCAAAAAAGGTTTTTCAATGAATTTCCACTTGATGCCTTAAAACATTGAGCAGCTCCTGAGGATCATATACATATATCACATATAAATTCATTAACCCCAAGTGGAAGCTTTAGGTATGGGCAAATCTCAGACCTTAAAAAATTTTAGCTCTACAACGTGAGGTGGGGGGAAGGTGGGGTAAGGATTCTCTACCCTGGATGGAGAAGAATGGATGTTAAACTTGATAGACTTATTAACTGAGTTGAGCTAGCGCAAAGAAGATATAAAGAGATCCTGAGTTGTATGTCCATGGTCCAAAGGCTCTACAAGATAGGTCATCACCTACAGATATTCCTTTTGGACAGTTGATACAAGTCCAGATTTACATAAGGAATGTTCTGCCTATGTGGCTCAAGTTAGTTCATTCATCTGTATCATGGACACCTTGGATGCCTGGTCTTTGATGCCCTTCATCTCGTGTGGATCAAGTGCACATGACATTAAAACCGGCTTCAGAGTTCGGATGTGCGGTCGGATGGAACGTGGTGGTCGACCGTGTCCATTCTACTGCCGACTGTTGCCATTTACCTGTGCATCTGGAAGTGGGTGGAGCATCCCTTGATATCCGAGTAAGAGAATGCATCGCTGACAGCAGGACTCCAATGTGCAGCATGAAACAGACTGTTTGACATAAGAGTGGATGGAATGCATGTCCAGTTCATCTGATTGCCAAGACATGGAATGGCCTATGATTACTTCTTTCCAATAGGGCATCCGTGAACTTTCCATTCCTTTCGTCAGGGTAAATGGCTTTCACTTGTCATAGGCGATCCCCATGGAAATGCCTCACGCGTCTGCTGCATGTTGCCAAATCCTGGTCTCGGCGGGATGTCAGCAGACGGCTCTGGTTCACAGCGACTCCTCCTATACCCATTGTGCATTTTTAAAGGAAAGTAACTCATTTAAACAATACAGTAACTTACCCAAAAATGTCATTGCACAAATACATAGGGTAAGTCCCTGCCAGTCCTGAAGGTGTACTTCTTCCAAGAATGGTCTCTCATCATGATGTAAGATGTTACCACTGCCCCACTGCTAGGACACTAGAGAGCATGCTGAGCCTGGACCCACATCCTCCACAAGGGAGGGAAGGTAGGTTGAAAGGCTCCTGGACTTTCAAAAACACATGGCTAAATCTTTCAATATTATTCCACTTTCACCTCTTCAGCAAATCCACCCATAACCAATACAGACTTCCTCTATTGGTCCACTGGTTTTCTAATTCCAGAAGCAGACAGGAGCAACAACTGTTAATTGGCTTGAAGCTGACATAAGTTTGCTGCATAGCAACCAATGTTGAACAGCAATATTGAATGAGATGTTCTGAAAAACAAAATCCAAAGGTGCAGGGTGGTAACAAGACAATCTCACCCACATACTGCCAATGCCTCTATCTGTGCAACCCTTGACCTTGGCTGGGAATTCTACTTCATCTTCTAATAATTAAATCATTGTTGCAACTGACATCTCCCAGGAATTAAGTGTTAATTTCATGGAGAAAGAAAAACCAGTTTAATCTATGCCAGTGGATTAAAATTAAATTGAAAGATGATTCTCTGCTTAGATTAAGAAGTGTGGACCAGTGCAAGAAGTTAATATGGAAGAAGTTCATTTTCAACATACCTATAGTTGACACACACCAAATGGTTCTTATTCACAGAAAGCAGCTCTCGTCAATCTTGATTATCTTGGCAGGCCTGCCAATGGTAGATAGGACACAAATGCACTGATGGGGACCTCTCCACATGGCATTTCTCCAATCGCTTAATTGCCTGAAGGAGAGGATTACATTTAGTGCCTTTTCTTATTTTGTAAGCTGCTCAACAATAATACAAGAAGTGGACAGTTTGAATACTCATCAGAGATAGCCATTCCATTCCTGAAATGAAAACTTAACATACCTCCCTCCCTCTTCCTCCATTTTCCAACACTAATAGACTATTCCAAGAACTACTGTAGCATTTGAACACCTTGTAGGGAAGTAACCATAGGGTTTTCCCCAAATGGGCATCAAGGTGCTGAGGTGTATGTGGGTCATGAACTCACTGCAAGATGTGTGGGTAAATAGTGGCAATTGTTAAGTGCTTTTCATTTTCACTAACTTTCACTCAATTCGGACACTCGTGCTCGAGTGGATGCGAACGAATGAACACCAAATGAATTTGAACACCGAATTGGTTTTGTCCTCATTGGAAAGCAGTGTACAGAAAGGGATTCATCATGCTAAGGAATGCCATCGCGTTGAAAACACGAGTCTGAAGCTTCCAGAGAACTCACTTGATGCAGAGGACATCAAAAGCATTTTAAAAGTCTCTGTATGGATGAAGTCAAAATCTGACAGAGAAAGAAAATTCTGGACTTAGAATCAGGCTACTTGATACTTTTGATACTTGATTCCTTGACACTCATCACATATTTCAAGTTGCTTCCAGTTTCACAAATCTCATCATTTACATCACTTATCATCATGAACTCGAAAGGCAACTACGGAATGAGGTTTAAACCAGTACCAAAACGGTTCACAACGCAACCTCAGGCACGACAATGTGCAACACGAGAAATCGACACGAGAAACCAACTCGAGGGCAGTGACACGTGTGAATGCAGCACAGCAAAGCTCGGCGTGCAGTCATGATCGACATGATGATCTCGAGGAACTGCAGGCAAAGACAAACTTTGTACCTTTACCTAATCTCCAAACCTGGCACTAAGTTACTTTTGTGAAGATATTCCATTTCTTCAGTTTTTGCCTATTCTGAACACATAAATCTGCCGGATGATGAGAGTGAATTTCCATGATAAAAAATTATTTATTTCATCATGCCACAGTTGGAAATTAGCCTCTGCACATGATTTGGAACCTCTGATCAAACTTGAGAGTTCAAAGATGGGAATATCCCTTTCCTTCCTTGACAAAATGGGCATGAAATTGCAAGTCCCAGTTTGCACTCACCTTTCTTTCCCTTCCTTCAAAGCACAAAAGTCATTGCCATTATGATACATGAAAATGTTCATAATTAATCAAACAAGTGGCAGCAAGAGAAACTGCATTCCTCCTGAGATTCCAGTCGACTCGGCTGCTCAGCAACGGTGTCTCTAAATCACGAAAGAAATGCCAAACGGGTCCAAACGAGGAAAAACGTCAGTTAATCCAGGCCTAGGCTATGAATGGGGTCCGCAAACCTTCAGGTCTGCCACGAATGCAACGTTTGAACCATTCTCGAAGTTTGACAGAGCATCGGGTTCAAATCCAGGCTAAACACAAGAGCCTGCTCCACTCAAAAAAGCCGAAGAACGGACACTTCGGCCTCGAAAGTGCGAAAAGCGCTCTGAGGCGTGGGACAGATCACCCGATCGGATCGGTACATCAACTAACACGGGCCACCTCTCACGTGGCGCGCTGCCGCATCCCAAGGCCTTCGCGCTCTGACGTCATCGTGACGTACGGAACGTAGTCTGCTCCGAAAATACGAGGCGGGCGGGTGCTTCCGTGACCTCACAGCAGGCATTCCCGACCGACGGCGTGCAGACGAAAGGATCCTCACCCAACTGGCCTTTTCCTTTTGTTTTTCCCTGAAACTTGTGATTCCCTTGGGCGCCATTAAGTGTCTGGAACGCATCTTTCTTCATCCAGAAAGTTCTTTTGAGACGTGAGTGCGCTCAGCGCTCCCTATTTCTTGTTTCACTTGGAGATTTTTGCGTGCGCGCGCGTGTATGTGTGGGGGGGGGTTATTTCTCCTGAACCTTTCTTGTTCCAGGTAATCGTAAATAAATGATAGAAAGCTGAAACTCGAGATACGAATAGTTCCGGGTGGATTCGCTAGAGGGAATTCCTATTTTTCGGAAATATCCCTTAAGGGCACCTATGTTGGGCATTTCCGAAAATTCTTCCGCTTCCGCGAAACGGGCGCATGCGATAAAGAGCTTAAATCTCTTGCGGAAATAGCCGTCGTTGGTTTCACGTAGAGGTAGGGATAACTTTAGGGTAATGAAGGCTTATTGCGTCCTGAAAGGCATCGAAAGGCAGAGGACGCCCTAAGGGTAATTTCTGGTACAATCGTGACCACCTGTTATTTGTCGTTGCACATTTGGTTATCAAGCTACAGCGTCATATCAATACTTCCGCCGATTTCAACCGTGATCCGGTCTGTTTCTCGCAGGCGACTTTCGAAAGGCGTAGAACTTCATCTTTAAGAATTGCCCGACATTTCTTTTTCTCTGAACATTTTTGGGCCTGTTTTTTTTTTTTTTTTTCCCTCAGCATATTGTTTCCACATTTTTGCAGTTCACAATATGTTTTCTCCTTGGTTAGATGGATTAGTTTGGATAACAAGTAAAGAAGAACATCAGACTTGTATAAGTGCAAAAAAATTATACGCTGTGCACTGAGAAAATACTTGCCAAAACCATTAAAAAACGTCATTCAAATGAAGGACAATAAAAGGAAACCTGGTATGCCTCAGAATTTATCATATAACGGCACGGACTTTGTGACTGCACCTCGAATAGTCAGGAGATGGAGAAAAAAAAGACGTCATCAGCCGTATGAGATGAGAAGAATGGCAAATTCAAGGATAGGTCAATTCCAATTCAAGGATAGGTCAATTCCAATTCAAGGATAGGTCAATTGACACATCGGTCAACTTGAAAAGCTTCAAAAAAAAATTTTTTTTCAGATAGCGCCGTGTTCATACGTTTCCAGGCCAGGATGTGAGTGAAATGTTGAAAAATTCCGTTTATTTCCTTCACTGACTGCAGCCATCACGGCAAAAAAAAACTCGATTTGGCATGAATTATCACATTATTAGAGGGTAGAACATCTCTTATGGTTCCGTGAAGTCTCCGAGATGTCAGTCCCTTACTATCTCATTTAATTGAGGCATGGTTGAATGAGATTCGCGGACACTCTCTGCAATATTCTGGATCCTCCTATGCGGATAAAATCATATGCGATTCCAAAAGGGTTCACAATGGGAATATGAACTTGTTTATGGCCTGGACTCTATGAATATGTCTTGAATATGTGGATAGCAAATGATGAAGTGTCCCTGTTCGTTGATTCCTATGATG
>CAJPEV010006307.1:0-10703 GCA_905338385.1 Darwinula stevensoni
TTTCTCACCATCTCTGCTCGTTCCTCGACCGATGGGGATGAAGGTAGCAGCGTTCGACTGGAGTAGGCTTAGTGTTTTACTCCCTCTGTTCGTATTGTTGTCGGGACGGCGTGCCGGAGCGCAAGACCGAGTTATGATGATATCGTGCGACGGATTCCGACACGATTACCTTTCCCTCGCCGATACACCTCATTTGGACGCGTTGAGGGAGAATGGAGTCTACGTGCCGAAGTTGAAGCCGATCTTCCCGTCCATCACCTTCGTGAATCATCAAGCCATCGCCACGGGTCTCTACGCCGAGACTCACGGGATCTTAGCGAACGATATCATCGATCCCGAGACGGGAGAATTGGTGAACATGTTCGACGACGGCGAGAAATTCGCTACCGCGGACCCACGCATCATCCCCATCTGGGTAAGCCTACGTAACGGGTGAGGGACACTTAACCTTTTCCACTCGAATGGGCGAGTATACTCGCCCATTGGTACATTGACTCTTGCAAAAATTCGAGTGGAAAAGGTTAAAGTAGGTTGCATCTCGGTGGTTTTGTGAACCTTAGCGAGAGAAGTTCACTCATTTACTCGAAAGTCCCTTGACGCGATTTTGACCTAGAGTTATACTGTCTTAGCCTGACGCGCGTAGCTTAGCCTAGAAACCTATACCGTCCTAGGCCATAGGCCATGTGGAAGGAAATGGGACGATGCATCGAGTATACTTACGAATGCAGAATGAGTTGAGACTCGGTCTGGGGGACTCCAACTGAAGGGGTGGTTGCGCTTCAGACTGATGTGCATGTGCGGGAGGTAGGGTCTTTACGTCGTCGCATGAGCCATGGTTTTCAGAGGCTTTTCCTGCAAGGAGTTGACAGCCCCATCATTTTGACAGGTTCGGCGCTTAGGAACTCCAGCTCAAGAAAATGCTGAACCCGGCAAGAACAATCGACTGTCAATTCCATCATGTATGTATCACGTTGGTCAGGTAAATCTCGAAATTCTGGCCTGGACTTGTTCAAGTCAATGGGAGATGTCGACTTGACATGTGATACGATCGACTCCAAGGAATGCGGGCAGCTGCGGCATGGCGGGGTTAGAACATCAGGCGTATCTTTTCGACGTCTCTTGTAATCTGTCCAACAATGGAAGTTTTACGGTTTTCAGATGCCCATCTGCTAAATAAAAATGAATTAAGTTTTCCCGAATTGAACACCGTGGAATACTCGGGCATGCCCATGTGCTATATGGTTTTCGACAACCAATGCTTCATTTTCAATGGTTCATTTCCACGCTTCAACTTTCTTTTTATAGTTAATTTACTCAAAAAAATATTTTGAGGGAAAACAAAACTTTTCCAAACATTTTATGCTTTGAAGTTGGGAAGTTGGCATTTCAAAAATTGCTGCGTGTGCTATACCGAATGGCTGCCAGAAATGATAATCCATCATTCGTCTAATAATATATTTGATGAATTTCTCTAGGCATCAAATCAACTGTAATTCCACTAGCTTTGTTGATGTACATGTTTACCATATGTTATCTCTAAGTTTTAGAGAACTACGTTTACTTACTGGCAAAGGTCATATGGAGTTCGGATTTGATTATTGGTCGTGCGCTGAAGAAATGTCCTCGCAGCGTTTTTCTTGACGTTTCCTTCCACATCATCACAAGCATTTTTCCAAAAAATGCCAAGCTGCATCCATCCAAAAATCTTTATTTCGAGAAAGGTTTTGAAAGATCTTGTTTTTATTTTGGTTTGAGGCACCGTCACTAATGGAATTAATCTTGAGGTCTGGCAGTAATGTTTTGAGTTGCTTGATTACATCCGCTTCAAATTAATACACTGCGTCGTTCACGTGATTGAGCTCATCGCTGATGACGATAAGACTTTTGTGCTTCAGTTCGCCACTCTCGCGGCAACGGGCCGCATCGGATGCGCCGTAGCTTGGGATTTATCCCAGTGAAACTCTTGTGGAGAATCTTGCAGCAGTATTGAGTAATTTTCAGAAAAAGTTAAAAGCAGGACACTTTCATTTCTTTCCTCCATGTCATTCTTCGACGTCTTCAGTGAACTTCAAGCTTCCAACGGTGAGATGGAGACCAACAGGAGCTTGAATCTCGAAGATTTTCGTTGGTTTGAACCCTATAACGTTGTTCTGAACGGCGTATTATACTTCCTGAAGTACTCGATTGGCTTTAGTGGAGGAGAAACATTTGGGGGCTCGGGTGGTGCAGGCTGTGGGAAACGCCTCAAAAGGACGACGACGCCAAGCAAATTCCTTCCTTTTGGTGACGTTCGTTTGAGAGATTTCTGTAGGCTGAAAATCGGGATCCATATAGGGATGATCGACATCATTTTCTGTTTCTGGTTGGTCTAGTGTCTGATCCTACGTTGAATAAAATATAAATGAGTACAAAGAAGTATCTCACAACGAAATAAATGTAGGCATACCTACTGAGAGTGACATTTGACTCGACGTCTACAGGCACCTCATCGTCACTCTCAAGGTCCTCAGATGCTGACTAATCACCATGGCAAATAATAGCGCCGGCGAGGCTTCCAAGTGGGACGTTGGCTGCCGGTGAGAAGCCGGAAGGTGGAAAAAACGCTAAAGGATTGCCTGACCGCGCTCTTTCTATACGATATGGATGGATCAGATGAGCACGTGTTCATCGACCGATCGAAGCAGTCGCCCCTCTTCCAAAGAAAGAAAATTCCACTGCCGTATTACGCCAGTGCGAAATCTTGTATGACTGGCGTTCGTCGACGACGCGGCTCGTCGCAAGTTTGAGGAAGGAATCCTACTGAAAAATGTGAAAATTCCGTTTCTCCCAGCTAACACGACGTCTGTTATCCAACCACTCGATCGAGGATCCACTCGATCCGTACATTCAAGGTGTAATACCGGCAGCAAAACGTGCGCAAACAGTTACTTCCCCTCTGTCTCTCTTTGCAGCGCGAGAAGACAGTTAATGTTTTGGAATCGCGGAATATGGTCCAACGGTCTTTGGTGATTGGGGTCCCTAACAACATTCAATATTGCTTCCGAAAGGCAGGAGGAAGGAGAACCAGAATTGAAGAAGCAGCGGTGCAAATGCAAATTCCAGAGAACGAATTCAATGATTTCGTTGAATGCGATGCAAATTTGGATTGCTACGGCGAGTTCACTGCCGAAGAAATTCTGGAAGAAGTCCGTCAACAGAGAAATGCCCACAGAGGCTTAGCCTTGCAGGTCTTGCAATCAGAGTATGACACGACGGGGATGGGAAACCAGATGCACATATTGTGTCCAGGTTCTAACTAGCCGGCATCGCCCATCGTTCCTATTCTTGGGTGGGGTACGGACGAGCTCGAGCCTCGACGGGGAAAGATGAAGCGGGTCAAAGTGTGGGGACGATCGAGAGGACACTTGGACAGGGTCTGGCCATCTCGGCGTCTCCGTCCCGCTCTCCACATTCTGCGTCGGGACGGGGACGGGGTGCATGCACTGGAATGTGCCTGCATCCATTGACACTGAAATTGATTACTCCTGGTGGTTTCCAAAAAGCACACATTCTTTAAGCTCGAGTGAAGAACACACACGGACCTTGAAGAAAGTCGACACTTGTTTTCGCACACCAGTTAAACATTGTATAGAAACGTAAGACNTATGCCGAAGTGGCAAGGGATCTTGTAGTATTTTCTATACGTGTAGTAAACTTGTATTTATTCGCAGTTCATTCCAGATCGCAATATGTAACCTTCAAGTCAAGGATGTCGTTTCTTCTTGGTAAAGATGTCGTTTCTTCTTGGTAAAGATGGCTACCCGTGGCGAAAGGGTAGACTTTAATGTAAACCGATTAATCATACGCAAATATATTTTTTTGTGTGATAAAAATGCTACGATTCATTTGCAACCCCAACCTCTCGAACGATGACATTCGTGGGGTATTTCAGTCCAAGGTTGTTGGGCACGAGCTAGGGCATCGGTCAAATTATCATACAGGTGCTCGTTGATTTTTCCCCGCCAACGCTGGGGAAGCCCTGCTACAAATTTTCGCAAGTATTGTTTGTGCTCTTCGGGATTTCTCACCATCGCAAAAAATCCTTGCCTCGTATTCACCAAATCCGGTGTGACTCTCGTGTGTTGTAAAAATGGCCTTCGATTCCTCAAATGATCCAGTGGCATTCAAAACAAACCATCTGAAAGGCAGATCCTTCTGCAAAGCAGAAGATGAAATAATTTCGCTTCTGCGCCTCACTCCACCCGTTTGCTTCTGCAACTAACGTGTACAAGTCCAAGTATCAATAAGAAGACAAGTTAGAGTGAGATTGGTATAGAGGAAATTTGAACCCATAAAACTCGCAGATCGGGCGCATTTACTCGGATGGCAATCGGGTTTTTGGGTAAAATATGGGATATGGTTCCATTCTAAATTGTGACTCGGTCCGATTGACCTGACCCGTTCAACAGGTAGGGCTCGCAAGGCACAGTTCACCGATAAATTCCGTGTCGGATGTGGAGAAACTGAGCTAGCGTAAAAAGTATTTCAATTGTGAACTCCTTCGCCATTGATGAAATAGAGGTCTTCCAGGAATTACTTAGATTTAACATGATATGTCCGCTTTATAAAATTAACTCTGGCGAGAGATGATTAAACCATTCTTGAGCTCTGTTCATGAGAAATTAAAGCACCAAATGACTCCAAGATGAGTGGGTGCATGGTATCAGGAGGATCGCATGCGATCGTGTTCTCTGATTACTTACTGAGTGTAAGGACGTCCTATTTCAGAGAAAGATCGAAGTCGATCACGCGATCGAACGCTTTGCCTTGAATTGAAGGGACTCTGTGGATGTGGTTCTCAACGACAAGGCAGGGCCCTTTCTCAGAGGCAACGAGGCATCCATTAAGGAGGGGGTTTCACAGCTTTAACACGATTCCAAATTTATCATTCATAGTGAGTTCTGAGATACTCCATTCCCTTACATATTAGCCTATGACTTATCTCTAAGGTAACGGTGGAATAGTGTGCACATAAAGATCATATGCTTCATTTCAAACGTCTGACCCATAGGACACCAAGGACAAAGCAGAGGAGGGGTGGGGAAAGCGAACCGTCTCGTTTAAGTTGGGAGAATTGAGAAATCGTGGTTTTGGCATGGACAGGCGATCACCTTCATCGGCAGCGACGGGGATTATTGCCAATTCACTTCTCATGCCTTCTCGCTCGAGGACTCCTGCGGTTTCCGCAGCATCTCGAATGTTTCTTGCTATTGCACGGTGATTTCTCGTCTGAGCATCATATCCCTGCAATGGTTATCAATGCAATGGTTATCTTTTAGAGCCGTGTTTGGCATGCAACGGCGTGGACGGCTTTGGGTTTAAATGGAGAGTAAAGGTTGCGGGCCCAAGGGGTTCAGTGCCCACGTGGCAAGCAGAGTGCAAATAAAAAATTAGTGATCCTTGTGTAACTCAGCGCTGGAACCTGTTACAATTAGCGAAAATTACACTCTTGTTCCCAGGTCGATGGAACTGATTTTAACTCTGGTACTCGCAATGAGACACGACGAAAGATTCAATTATGGTTTTCTGCAAGAAGTGAACCATTAATGTCATTTTGTCGTGTGGAGAGCACTAAAAGTGGACTTTTAACGTTAACTTTAGGCCGAAAGCAAGGGAAATATAATTTAGCACGAGCGGTTAGTGTAGAGAGGCCGGACCCTTCCTTTGGCCTCCGTTTGACAGGACATGCCGTCTAAGGAGACAAATAATAAAACGGCGTTCAAACAACAAGGACAAGTATTTAATTAGGAAATAAAGGAAATATCACGATAATGGATTGGAGGCGTTGAGGAGGACTTGAGGACTGTTACTGTCATTGTTGGGCTGCCAAGCGAGACCGCCGGGGATAGACGAAGAAAGCGAGCGACCGACCACGGCGTGAGACGGCAGAGGAGAGACGAGAGCACGCGTCCGACCGCGACCAAAAAACGTAGAACGGGAGACACGCATCACGCAACCTCAAAACACAATAGAGAGTTAATGGGAAATACTTCTCCCATGGGCATAGCCTATGCGGCACTGCGGTCATTATAACAACCCGCGGGAGCTCCGAGGATCTAATACTCTCATTCGATTAAAATTTTTTACTTTTTTACGAATTTGTAATTAAAGTTTATGCATTCTCATATACAGGGTGTAACATGTCAGGAATTATAAGGATCTCGGCCTAACCTGGAAAGGCATAGGCTAGTGGGCTTCACGGGATGGTTAAAGTGCAAGCTCTAGGAGTCTATGCCTCCCTTTGCCATATAAATATAGGGTTATTTACATGTCACGTAAACACTTCCTTCAACGAAACTGGAATGAACGTTAATAGCTGCTACGTTGCCGACTCCAGTGAAAGTCTAATTTCGGTAGTCTGGGGTACATATCCGTGGGGTGGTGGGAGGTGATATCATAGGCTTAGTCAATGGATGGAGGTTTAGGTTAACCCCTCTTCTTTCTTCCTACTACGACGCGGGAACACGGATAGACAGGGTGGCAGTTTACAGAAGATCTCCGAATGTGGGGGTACATGCTCTGAGGGCACATCTCAAGGACTGATTTCCTGAGCTTAGGTCTAACCTACGGATGGAGGAATAGGCTGATGCCACTCTCGTAAATTGTCTACCTTCAGGGTAGTTATATGTAGAATGTAATATGTAGAATGATATACTACAGGTGAAGTGTGACTTAGTCCCTTCAGGGACTTGGATCGTGTTAAGTCGGCAACCGCAGTGAAAGGGATGAATCAGCGGGGTGACGGTTGGCAATAATTCTTACAGGATAGAGCCTAAAGAAAATCCGGGGCGGATGTCTATTTCCAGGGAGGGGAGCGAGTGGTTAGGCCCAACGGACTAGCTGGAGGCGATGTGTTCGTGATAGAGAACTCCTAGGGGACAGGAACTTTTCATTTGAAGAGATTGCCACTGAAATCCATCCCCATCATGGTGCTACTTCCTTTAATAATGTTTAACCGTGCTTCCCTCACACGCGTCAATAGGAAGCCAATTTGCCCTCATGGTAAAAAGTATTGACAGTAGTTGATATTTCGGCCTATTATTGTGCTACCTTCGCCTGACGCCTACTATAACCTATGCCGTCCTAGGCTTGGGCGGAGACTATGGGACCAAGCGTATGAATACGATTTTTAATGGGAATGATTGAAAGAGGTGGATTAAAGTGAATAGTCACAATTGTGAAGGGGCATCCCTGGTTGAGCCAAAGTCGAGAACGATTAAACGAGATTGTTCTAATTTTGGAAAAGATCCCATAAGCGCTCGGTCTTCACCTCTGAAGCTGCTGGCAGAGATGTACCGCAGTTCACTCAACATATCTCGTTGGATTCCCATCATGGCTTCCGCAGAAGATCCGACTTCACATAGCTGTGCTACTGATGCTGCTTCGCCAAGTTCATTGGCGCCAAAAGTCTTTGGAAGTCCTGCTGTGAATTCCTCTTCACAATCTTGAAGACCCTCGAGTCCAGGAAACCTTATCTCTAAAGATTATCAGGACGACAGATGTATATTGATCAGATCAATAATTAAAAAATCACCTCTCCAGACCCAGATGTTGCAGTCAAAATCTTGCAAGCAGTTTCCTTTATGTCCTTCCGCTCCAACAAAGGTTTCACTTCATTATTTGGATTAAGTGCTGAGTAGCCGTTATCTAGCACACCTTATAATAGGATTGCACATTTGTTTTTCCCTTGTGGACACGATTTCCTCTCGTGTAGCTCCAGGGACACCCGTAGTCTGCATTGAACTGTTTCGTGTTCATTAAAGCACAACATGCAACTGAATAACAGCAAATGACATTTTTTAAGAATGTATGTGTTCTCCATATCTCTTCTCCAATTAAGCAAGTTCAGTCACTATTCTTGCAAAGAAACTTATCATGCCCTTCATTCCTGGTTTCCCACAAAGCACAGAGAATTATGTTCTTTGGTATAATCATAGGTTACAGGATAGGGGACAGGAATTTTTCATTTGAAGAGACTGCCACTGAAATCCATCCCCTTCATGGTGCTGCTTCCATTAATAATGCTTAACCGTGCTTCTAAAGAAAAGGAACTTCTTGATTGGCCTTCTCAAAACTTTGCCATTCAAATCTGAAGTGATGGAGACTTTTCTTATCTGTATCATCACATTAACACTGATGGGATCTTAAAATAGGCCAACACATTCAGACTTGACCAATACTAAACGTTAAAGTTAAGTCGTTGCCATAATAATGTCCATAATGCAAAGAACTTACAGGTCGATACAATACACATTTCTCCCAATGAATTTGGTGAAGGGACTTTCACGCACTCAGTTTGTTTCATTCTCAGATAAAAGGGGTTTACTGTCAAGTGTCTGGTCTATGTCTACCAGCTATCACTTCATATGTAACGGACGACCACCGGGACAGACATGCTGAAAGCAAACTTAAGATTACTGGACTTCTCCCTATCCATGGCTAACCTATCTGCCGAACGTCCTCATCACTTCTCCATTAATAAAAACGTCGCTATTCATCATGACTTATTCGACGAATGATGGCACTATGGATTTAGCTTCCTACTGACGCACGTGAGGGAAGCACTTAATTTGCCCAAATGGTAAGCAAAATTGTTTGTGGGTGATACCTTCGCCTAACGCGCGAGGCCTACTAACCAATGCCTACCAAGGTCCTAGGATTTGGGAGAGGAGCATGGGGTCAAGCGTGTTAACACGATTTTGAATAGGAATGAGCTAAAGAGGTGGATTAACGTGAGTAGTCGTAGTTGTTGTGAAAAGGAATCCCTGGTCGAGGAAAAGTCGAGAATAGTTAGACGAGGTTGTTCTGTTGGAAGACATCCCGCAAGGGCTCGGTGCTGCTTTAAAGCTGCTCCTGAGCGGCTGTCGATTTTTTTCCCTTCAAAAAGTTTGCCATTGTTGTGTAGGCGGTAGAGATGTGCCGCAGTTCACTGAATGTCTCGTTGATTTTCATTAGGATTTCTGCAGAAGATCCGATTTCATCGCATATTTCTAATCGATGACGTTTCGATGCTTGTTGAGGGACAGCAGGACTTCTTATCTCCCAATTCTGAAAAGGGTAAAGACTTAAGTATAAATGTGTGAAATGTCTGTGAAATTATCAGGATGATAGTATAAATGTGTGAAATTATCACCTAATGGCCCAGATGTTGCAGTCAAAACCTTGTTATCTAGAACACTTTTAATAGGATTGCATATTTCCTTTTCCATTGCGAACACGATTTCCTCTTGTGTAGCACCAGGGACACCCATAGTTTCCATTGAACCGTTTCATGTAGCACAACATGCAACTGAATAACGACAAATGACACGAGAAGAAATGTCATTTCGAAGCTCTTCTCCGAATTTCGGTGCTACGTTATGATGGGTAGGCAGGGGTTGGGGTTGCGTTCTGATTGGCCGGCAAGGTAGCCAGGAGCTGCGTTCTGATTGGGGTTCCCCTAACGCTACTCATTGGCTAATTGGAATGACTTGTAGGGTACACAAGACCGTGCCTTTTTCTTAGCGGCTCCCCTGAGGTTTCCAGTATCCCTTGCCATAATTTCAGTGCTAACTGAAAAGATACCTCGTAGTAGTTCCCTGCAACCAGTTTGCGCCTGAGGATAAGGTTTGATAAGAGTTCCAAAATCTAATGTCAGGCAACGGTAGCCATTGACATCTTCGGCTGTTTTTTTAATCAGAGGCCGAACCTGAAACATTGAGTGCTCTGCAGACCACGGCTCTAAGAATCGTCTAGGAAGGAGTGCGGCAGACAACCACGTTAGGACCTTCGCACTTATTTTATGAGCCTTGATTGATGAAGAAATATATATACTGTACTAGGTGGTCCAAATAATAGTCCTGAACTTGATGCGTCTGGAGACGAGAAGGTTCAGTAATAATAAATATTTTAGATATTCTAGATACGAGATGAAATCACCATTTCCTCTCGCATCCATTTCTGGACATATCTTGCCTAGTAGGAAAAAGTGGAATGATGATGTACATTTATTATATTCGAATTATGTACTATTTGCAAGTTTTGCAGCCGGCTTCAGTAAACAAATGGTAGTCTGCTGGGATTTTTCGTTAATTTCTCCATAGAACACAACCTTGCCTCTCCTTTCCTAACCATCTCACTTTGAGAGGTGAGGAGTAGGAGGAGAAGTATGAACCATTTGAGTGAAGTTGGCCTTGAATACCCTGGAAGCATTGCCTCTAGCTAGATCATTGGGCCAAACCACCTCTTTCCCTGGAGATAGACATCTTACCTCCGGTCTTTTCCCGATCCCATCCTTCTGATATGAATTGTAACTGTCAACTGTCACTCATCCCCCTTACGTCCTTCCACGATGCGAACGCCACATTGATTTAGCCACTTCACTGCGGCTTCCGAATACACACGACCGAGTTTCCGCGATCGAGCATACTTAGTTCATGATTTCGCACTCATGGTCTAGATATGTCTGCTCGACAGTGCAGCTAGTTTTGAGCCCTCTTTGCGCATGACGTCACGTAATCACTGCAGGCATTGGTCGATGATGTCTGCAGCAGTGTCTTTCCAAAAGTCACTGATGGGACGCTTGACATTCCAAAACCTGTGGCTGTATGTCATCTCCGCTACAATACTGGCAACTTGTAGGATTATGCTGTGAAGATTGACCCATTCTGACCCAGTCTGCGTTA
>CAJPEV010006308.1:0-10698 GCA_905338385.1 Darwinula stevensoni
GTTTGTCATAACGTGTTATTAACATTTTAATTGACTGGGATTGAGGCTGAAACCGGACGTTAGTTTAATGTTTTGTGCTATTTTCCTTTTTTTATGTATGTGTTCATGTTGTGTTTGTGACCCTCCCATTTTTTTTCCGCGCTTGTATGTTCTTCATTTTTATTTGAAAGTGTTGTTGTCTTCCATTTATTGTTATTTGTTCTTGCCATTAATCGTGTCCTTTTCCCCTAGCCATTCTAATTTCCTTCTTTGGCTGCAGTTTTTTCCCTTTCATTATTGACCCTTGACATTTTGAACTAATGCTCTCATATTTTCTTTCGTCTATTTAGAAGGGAGGTTTCATCCACAGGAACCCCCCGTTTCATGAAGCACTCACCCCGGTCAGCAGAATCTCCCAATGTCTTCGCATTCTTCCCTATTAATTATCACTTCCCCTCATTATTATTTTCATTTCTTTTCTCAGTTCGAGAGATCTCGCCGCCTTCAAGAGGACCTTCAAGCGGACCTTCAAGAGGATCTTCAGGAGTACCACCCATCTCCTGTAACAAGGTTTTTTTTTTAAATTAATTCAATTCAAAGTCCCATTCTTTGCGATGCTGTGTATTTTGAGTGACTGGGTACAGAGGCAGAAACTGGTGTTTAATTTAATGTTTTGTGTTAATGTTCCATTTGTTTTTTTAGTATGCGTTTACGTTGTCTTTGTCCCTTTCATTTTCTTCTACTGTAAACTTTTTTCATTTTGCTTTGCCTTTGTTATTCTTGTTACTAATGTGTTGCTGCCTTCCAGGTCAACATTTTTCGGTTTTTTTTGCTTCCTACTATTTTTATTACTTTTTCTTTCTTACGTATTTTTTTCTTTGCCATTAACATTGCTAGGTTGCTTTCCCTTTTTGCGTTGTCTCATAATAATTTTCTTGTTTTTTTGTTTTTTTCTGACTATTTTCTCTTGTAAATTCCCTCTCATCTCCCATAACCCTCCTTCCTTTTTGGGGCCGTAATTCACTTCTCTGATAAAGTAAATCTAAAATAAATAAATAAATAAATTTGTTTATTAAATATGTTAATGTGTAACGATAAACGTAAACTGGTTAGCCCTATTTTTTGTAAAAGTGGACCTAAAATTAATTTGCCCCAATTACTAACCTACTTAAAGACAGGTTGCTTCTTATTATATGCTTATCTCTGTCATTAAAGATAAATAGTCGTAGCGCTAAAACGATAGATGGGAGGGACCCTGGTGCAACACCTTGTTGCACCTTAGTCATGGGACACCTTCCCATGTCTACGTCATTAGCTCCGCCAGGGTCTTGCACTCTGCCAGCCCTGGTGACGGGCGGGTCTCACCGCGGCGGGCGGGTATGCTATGTGAAAGTCCACCACATGGTGCGGGGCCCACCGAGCTTTTAGCTCCTATTAAATTTTTAAAATAATAATGATGATGGTGATGCTTCGATCTTGAACTCCCCCTCGGACCAGTGAGGTCCCAGTGATGAACGCCTACCAAATCCTTGAGGATGGCTGAATCAGGACCCCAAGACCTGCCCCCATCCGGACCAGGAAACAAGAGAGGGAGAGAGGGAGAGAGGGAGAGGGAGAGGAGGTTCTTGCAGCAGGCGTGGTGCATCCAATTTGGGGTGAGGACTCCTATGCTCCTTTTTTTGAGCTTGTTTTGCTTGTCTTAACGTGTTATATAAATTTTAAGTGACTTGGGACAGAGACTGAAACTAGACTTTAGTTCAATACTTCTTGTGCTTTGATACTTTCGACCATCAAGTGGACCTTCAAGAGGACCACCCATCTTCGCCGGACTGCCCCCATCTCCAGGAAGAAGTTTTTTTTAATTAATTCATTTCAAAGTTCTATTATTGCCTTTTTTGTGCTTTTTTGCGATGTTTGTCATAACGTGTTATTAACATTTTAATTGACTGGGATCGAGGCTGAAATCGGACGTTAGTTTAATGTTTTGTGCTATTTTCCTTTTTTTATGTATGTATTCATGTTGTGTTTGTGACCCTCCCTTTTTTTTCTCGCGCTTGTATGTTCTTCATTTTTATTTGAAAGTGTTGTTGTCTTCCATTTATTGTGATTTGTCCTTGCTATTAATCGTGTCCTTTTCCCCTAGCCATTCTAATTTCCTTCTTTCCCTGCAGTTTTTCCCTTTAATTATTGACCCTTGACATTTTGAACTAATGCTCTCATGTCTTCTTTCGTCCATTTAGAAGGGAGATTTCATCCATAGGAACCCCCCGTTTCATGAAGCACTCACCACGGTCAGCAGATTCCCCCAATGTCCTGGCTTTCTTCCCATCCTAGTAATTATCATTTCCCCTCATTATTATTTTCATTTCTTTTCTCAGTTCGAGAGATCTCGCCACCTTCAAGCGGACCTCCAGGAAGACCTCCAGGCGGACCAGTGATGAACGCCTACCGAATCCTTGAGGATGGCAGAATCAGGACCCCAAGACCGCGGACCAGGAAACAAGAGACACAGAGAGGGAGGAGAGAGAGGAGGGAGAGGAGAGAGAGAGAGGCAGAGAGGGAGAGGGAAAGGGAGAGGAGGTTCTCGCAGCAGACGTGGTGCATCCAATTTGGGGTGAGGACTCCTGTGCTCATCAGAGTGGCGACCGTTGTGCCGGTGACTTCCAGAGGAAACTACTTCGCGTCCATGCGTTCAACGTATGACGGCCATGGAAGGAGAACCTTTCGGTGATCTCGCGCCGTTTGCTGACACGTGCCACGACCCTGCCACAACCTGTTTGGGACTCGGGAACACTGCTCTTGTGTCTGCTGTTGTGTCTGAGCATGTCTCCAGTGTGTCACTTTGGATTCTTTTGTAAATTAGTGTCATTGAATGTATTAAGTGAATATGTGGATTTTCATTTTTCTTTTCATTGATATTCAATTCTCACCTGTTGTGATGTCCGAGGCTCCTTCGGGAGCTCCTGAGAACGGAATGTATTCATATTTACCATCGAATCCACGCTGGCTTTGTTTTCCTCTTGGTTCGACGCCCCATTTCGGATCTCTGAATCGTGCCCAGGCATTTCTTCGTGAAGACCACCTTTTCAAAAAGGGGAATCATAGGAGGTCGATTTTGAATTCATTTAGTTTTTGTCCATTTAATGGAGAACTAGAGAGTGTCGATGACACCCGTGCTAAAAAAATTCGGATGTTAAGAAATTTCTGCTACAACGAAAGAATGATTTTCCCCCGATGAAAACGCAGGATATAATGAATTTTCCCCGTCCAGAAGGAAATCATTTTTTTTTTCCTCTGGAGGAAAAGCGCAAAAGGGCTGACCCTTGTCTCCGTTCGGCCCTCCACCTCGGTCTTCAGCTGCCCTCGAGAACCAAGGACGTGACGCGTGCAGAATGTGCGTGATGGAGGGAACGTGAATGCGGGCGAATGCGCGTGTGGCGGGGGATGTGATGAGTGCTTCCTCGCGGCAGCGTCTTTCGGGCTCCCTGGTCGAGTCGATCCCGTACGAGTTTCATTTTTCAAGGCTTCGAGTGGTCCATGCCCCTGAACACAGTAGAGGCTTTTACGGATTTAACCCTTTCGCTGCGTGATTTATTTCGACAGGAAGCCGATGGCAATGTTGCAGGAAGAAATTGTCGTCTCTTTTCGCAGCGTCAGGATATTCGCCGCCCGCCTCCACCCACCGCCTTCATCGGCGCGCCCGATCGGATTTCTCTGGTGAAAAACCAAGGAATTCGGCGCGTCGACAGCAGGAGGTCTTCCTCGTGCACGGATGCCCGGAACGCCGCATCCACTCCCCGCTCACTCGCCGATTCGCCTTCGATGCCGCGATCCTCGGACGTTCTCTCGTCGATCGACAAAGACGATTCCTCGGAACGCACGAAAACGTCGACGCTCGCGATCTCCGCACGGGTTCCGGAGGAAAGTGGATCGGAGAGAAGCGTTTCCATCCGGAGGATGTCCGTCCCCCCACCCTCACGCGACACGGACTTTCGTCTCCGGTACGAAACGACGGAAAGCGTTCGCCTAGAATTTGAAAATCCGCTTGAAAGTGGAAGTCAGGTGAGTGTGTGGTGGTGTGTGTGTGTGTGTGGAAACGATTTCTCCCCTACTACATGCATGCCAATGAGTGTTCTTCCCTCTGACCCGTGACATCACCATGTGACGTCACCGACGTTCCCTCGAAAGGTCTCTCCGTCCCAGGTTTTCGCCTCTCGACCGACAGCGTCGCACCTGACGAAGTCTCGAATCGCCTGAAATCCGATTTCCCGAATTCCGCGCCGATCCGCAGTAGCATTCCGCGATTTTTTTCCTCCAGGAATTTCCGGCGTTCGGAACGGGAGCGGCATCGACCGTTCGGACGTTTCATCGCGGAACGAGCTCAAAACTTCCCGTATGCAAATCTTCGGCGGATCGACTGACGGCGAATGCACCGAACCGATGCAATGGGGAAGGTCTCATCGGAAGTGACTTCATCAGAAATGACCTAGTCCACCTGTGTGGACTCTCGATGTTTGTGCGACGTCGCCTCGAGCGGCAGCGAGGTTTCTGCCTGCGATGGGAGACCACGGAGAACCCGGCTGCTCTGCTTTTGGATGGGGAGAGAATAGAGAGTGAGAAAGTGAGAGCGAGGAAGTGAATAAGTGAATTCGATGGGGTTCGAGTGGAGACTGTATGGCGGAAGGAATTCCACTCCGAGGGAATCGGGGGAATCCTGAGATTCCTTCTCTGGCCCTGAGACTGACGTCCAGTTTCTTTCCACGGATTATATGCCGGCCGTCGGATTCAAATCCGCATCTCTTTGCTGTAGACAGACGAAGAGAGGCGATCCTCGACGGAGAGAGTCAATCCTCAATCGAGAGAGTCAATTCTCAATCGAGAGAGTCAATCCTCAATCGAGAGAGTCAATTCTCAATCGAGAGAGTCAATCCTCAATCGAGTCCTTTCCATGCGGTGAAGGAAGACAGGGTTCCTTCTCTCATGTCTTCTTTCTTCCTCCCTCTCTCCCTCCCTCTCTCCCTCCCTCCCCTGTTTGAAGAATTCCTTTCGGGGGAATGCCTCCCCCGTTGATCTCATCCGCGAAGGAGGCTTTCCTTCCTCATGCATGGGCTCAGAATGAAATCGGTTCGATATACTTCACGGAAGATGTGAAGATACACTTCACGGAAGATGTGAATCGTGGAGGGTTTAGGCCTCGATGCAGACGGGTTCGGGAAAATCCAGCTGAAAAAGAAATCGATGGAAAGGTCCACCGATGGCTGACGCGATCTTTCTGGTACAAATGCCGAAGAACCATCGGCAGACGGCGGAAACGCCACGAGTAGAAAACGAGAAGGATTTGATACGCGACAGAGGGACGGGATTTTCAAGAGCGAAGGGAAGAAAAAACCGTCTCTCTTTTTCCAGTCGCATAAAAAACCGGATCTGGACGAGAAGGGGGAAGGCGAGTGCCAGGCACGTCTTGGCACGAGGGGCTGGGGGAAGGAGAAAGAAGGCGGTGAAAAAAAAAAATATTCGTGCGTCCTGTCGTCTGCTCGCCGGAAAAAAACCCAAGCCGAACGAGAAAAAAGTGGGAATGCCAAGAGAGGCGATTGATGTCTCGTCTGAATCGTGGAGGATTCCGTCGCGTCGTGTAGGATCGTGTCGTGCATAACGGATGCGGGAGGTTGCGGGGATGGGGGGGAAGGCAGGAGAAAACCGAACTCGATTCGTTTTTCGAGGAAGCGACGGTGAAGACGGTGAAGACCGCGAAGACGGTGAAGACCGTCGCGGGTCAGAGGGAAGTAGACTCATTCACATGCATGCAGTAGGGGAGAAACTTCGGTCGTCCCTGATGGGTCCACGTTGAAGAATCAGAACATTTCCCCTCGTTCTCGAGAGATTCGCGCTTGAAGGTGGAAATGTCTATAAACGAGCGCGCACACACACACACACACACACTCACCCGACTTTCACTTTCGAGCGGATTTTCAAGTTCTAGGCGAACACCGCCGGTAAAATTCGGACGCATCGTCGAAGAGGAATGAAAAGGGAAATATGGTAAAAACTCATGCGCGGAATTCTGGACGCGTCTTTCGTGACGGATCGGGAATAGGAAAGGGGAAGGAAAAGGAGATTTTCGCAAAAGACGTTCCCGCGAACGGAACTCGTGGTGGCACGATCGAGGATTTCGCGTCGCGACTCGAAAAAAGGAATCGGTGAAAGACGGAATCGAAACGGTTTCGTGGGATGCCGACGGCGGAGACGTCGAGGAGAACCGACCGAAATCGCGACCTGCGACCCAAGGAAACGAAGGCAGGAAATCGGATGGGAGGAAATGCATCCCTGAGACTCGTCGCCGTACTGGCCGACGAGAGAAAACTTTTCCCTTCGTTTCGTACCAGAGACGAAAGTCCGGTCGCGTGAGGGTGGGGGGGGGGACATCCTCCGGATGGAAACGCTTTTCTCCGATCCACTTTCCTCCGGAACCCGTGCAGAGATCGCGAGCGTCGACGTTTTCGTTCGTTCCGAGGAATCGTCGAAGTCGATCGACGAGAGAACGTCCGAGGATCGCGGCATCGAAGGCGAATCGGCAAGTGAGCGAGTGAGCGGGGAGTGGATGCGGCGTGTAGGGCATCCGTGCACGAGGAAGACCTCCTGCTGTCGACGCGCCGAATTCCGTGGTTTTTCGCTAGAGAAACCCGATCGGGCGCGCCGATGAAGGCGGTGGGTGGAGGCGGGCGGCGAATCGTATCTATGGAGCTATCGGAGAAATTTTCACGAGTTGCTTCTGAAAAGCGAAGTCGGCCCTTTTTTCGACACCCTCGTCGAATGGGGGGCGAAATACGATTTCGCTTCGCAAAGCGTCGGGCGAAGTCTCCCTCCCGTCCATCGATCGATTGGAGATTTTCTCATTTTCGCTTTCGAGCGGTCGCATTCTGCGGCGAGCGCGCCGACGATGGCGGCCGATTTTTCTTCAAAAAAATGGACGACTTTGAAGGAACTTTCCGAAGGAACCCGTTTAGGTATGAACGCGATCATGGCGTCCCTGCTTTCTAGAGACTCTTCCCTATCGATCGACCGGAGAACATTTTGCCGTTTTTGGCCCCGACGCCGAGAACAGAAAAAAGCACGGAGTAGCGTTTTTTGACCCAATTTCGAACACATTTTGATTCTTTTACTCCGAAATTCTCTGTACGAGGCCCATGAGATTTGATGTCGTTTTCGTCTTTGGCGGAATACCGTTCTCAAAAATTACGCTATTCCCAGTTATATGGACCTTTGACCTTTGACCTTTGGAGTCGGCTCGAATCTCAACCCCTCGTTCGAAAGTAGATCGTCTCAGCTTCCAGAAGACGTCATCTGCGGGTTCCCCCGGCCAACGGTTTCCGAGTTCTAGCCGTTTGAATTGGACTCCTCGTACGGCCATCTGGCGGGAACTCGGGCAGTCACTTTTGGCTTAACTACGGGTGTGACCCCTGTGTGAACCCCCTTTGCACTTTCCTAGGGATCCCCTACAACAAATACTTTTCAGACTTTCAATCCCATCCGCTGCCAACGCGACTTCCAAGCTATAAGCTTATCACCGCGAAGCCTCGTGATCCACCAGCGGTGTTGAAGCCGTGGCGGCTCGGCGGGGCTGGCTCATCGGGGCTGGCTCCGGGGCTGGCTCGGCGGGGCTGGCTCGGCGGGGCTGGCACGTTGGGCCAGACAAGAAAGAGAGCACCGAGAGATACCGTGAATGTCATTTTTGCTCCATCCCATGTGAGAAGTCAAAAATATATATTGGTTTCCTCGTGTCAGTGAGTTTGGCGAAGTACTTTTTAAGTACGCGGTTGGCATGGGCCGAATGGAATCGGAATTCGTGAACATGAATGTCAGACGGCAAAATAATCAGAACGGTTTTCCCCTCACTACATACGTTTCTATACTTATTCTCTACCTGGACTCTGAAAGTCAGCAAACACTAAAATGATAATTAAATCTACTGGAGGGTTAATAAAAGCGAATGGCACAGGCTAAATGATATCCAGGGCCTTGCTGCACTTCTGAGAACTTCTCATCGAAGGAGAACAAGTACAGAGTGCTTGCGCCTCCCCCTCAACTCTTTGGCAAAACTGTGGGATTGTGAAGCTTAACAGACTCGAATTTTTAATGGAATATTAGAATACGCATTTACGTTCCTAAGTATCGTATTTGCCAGGACGACGGCCTGAAGGCGACGTGGTAGTGAATTCAGGAAGAAGTCTGTGACCGACTCAAGAGAACTGCTTCGACGTGTTCCAATTGGCAGTTGCAGGGAAAACGCCGTCCATGAGGGGCACAAATCAATAGAACTTCAATTCGACTCGACCTTTGTCTTCACAAGCAGATATCCTTGGCCATTGCTGAAGAATTCGGAGTTTGTCCGAAGTTGCCGTGTGGTGAGGGCTCTGAAATGAGGAACCTAGTCGTGAGGGAGTGTCTCTTGGCCGATGTCCAAGACGTTCTCATGCTCCTGCAGGAAGGGAATAGCATGTTAAGCAAATTAACCTCCATAAAAATTGATCAGGTGAGATTCCTGACGATGCTCTTCTCCCCTGTGGACCATCATCCAGGTCGGCGGTGGGAACAATTAATACTGAAATTTAGGCTCTAAATGCAGAATTTAATACTTAATCTAGAAATAGAGCTTGATTTACTTCGCCGTCTCAGTTTTGCTACTAAGGTGAGGACTGAGGGTTTGTGGTCAGCTGTTCGAAATTGAAAACTGACAGGCCCTTGAAAGTCTCATCAGGGAAACATAGACTCACGTATTTCTGCGATAGACACGGTTTTATATGTTGGGCTGCCTTCTGCTTTACACACGTCATGATCCGATTATTAGCTTCATACTTTGAAGATGATACGAGGCAGTCAAGTCTGACTGTTGTTCGATCACGTGGATAAATTCTTCACAATTCTTCACTTCTAACTCATGGTAGAATGTACAAGGTGAGCAGTAAAACCTGGAAACCTTGGGAATCTGTGCTATAATATTGTCACGATATTGTATATAGTGTATTTTTTTTTGCTTTAATCCATACTCCAGAGACCCGAATGCGTGTATTTTCTCGGATCGACGCGAGATGGCGCCTCTGGCTCCACGTTATTTACCACGCCTTAAACCGGTACTTATTATGTCTAAATATCTGATGTGTGGAGGGAAGGATGGGTCCCCGAGTACCACCCTTATGTCGGGAGTCAGGAGTGTTTCCACCGGTATCCTGAAGGAAGTCGATTAGAAGTTAAGCGCGAGGAAACAGTGTACACCCCATGGGGAGGTTGAGCCGAGCGGGCATGACTACCCGAGGAGGATCATGCTTTTACTAAACTTGGCAAACCACTTTTGACACGTGGACTCACCAACGGCACCCTCTCCGTGCACGGCACAAATATTCCTTGCTGCAACCGCTGTCGTCGAGCGCCGCCTGAACTCATTGAACATATGCCGAAAATGCTGTTTTTCGTCATCCACTACGCTAAAAATAAGCACAGAAAAATTTTCCACAAATGAGAGTGACATCAAAATAATCGCGAGACTGTTGTCTTTCAAAAGACATATTGCAAAAGTCATCACACAACGGATGCCAAGAGAAATGAACGGTTATTGGAGCTTATTGGCTTATTGGAGTTATTGGATATTCAAAACTCTACGAATATAAGAATCAACTCAATACAATATGTTTCACTCCTTCCAGATGAAAGAGACACCTAAATGCTCGATGTCGGCTTCTACAAATCCCCATTAAAAAAAAATAATTAATTGAATAATTAAACATGGTGCGCTCAAGGTCTCCGATCTAATAATTGCAAACGCCTGTCATACCATAGCTAACCTGATTTTCCTTGATTCATCACGAACCACTGTACAGCCGCTGCTGTATCCTTCATGGTTACGTCATTGCAGAGTTCATGATGGCCTTATGCCGCATTCACAATTGGCACTAGACGTCGTGACCGATTTGTCACTGTTTAATTTCGAACAAAGCTGCGAGACATCGTTCCGCGACAATGCCACCAGTTCTGCATTGGACCGTCGTGTCCAAATGAAGCGCTTGCAGGGTCACATTAGGAGACATATGCGGGGTCGTCTCAGCTCATGGATGGAACATCTACAAAGTATGGAAGATGAAAACATTCATTAAATAATAGAAAACTGCGTCATATTGAAAACCCTTAACGAGCCTTCCAATATCATTAAACACTGGACCGATTCCTTTCCTGTCAATTCTGGCTGTCATTTTTGTGGAGTCCGCGATGATGAAAGCTGCTTTTCTCCCGTTCCGCCAGAAAAAAAACATCCACCAATGAAATATTGAAATCCCACAAATGGAGATTCTCCCACCGAGTTGCCTAAGAGGTGATGTGGTCACCCTACTATCAATCAAATAAAGTGCCAGCCCTATTCGACATATGCAAACACCCGAATCACAAACTAGCGGCCTTAAAAGCTTCTAAGAGAAACAGCATCGATCAAGTCGGAGGGGGAAAATGAATGTATCTTATGAATTTTACATTCATCTCGCGTGTTTATACGTGATGCTAGATTCACTGGACTAGAAGAATTTATCCGAAGAATCAAGGAAAGCGTTTTTTTTTTCTCTCACCTGGAAGGCAGCAAATCAAGTGCTAGGTTGCAGCATGAACCGTTCGGTCATATACAGTCATATATAGTCGGTACATATCTGAAATTCTTCTCGCATTTTGTCAAAAATGGTT
>CAJPEV010006309.1:0-10694 GCA_905338385.1 Darwinula stevensoni
TAATAACGAACGGATAAAATCATTCTTACATTCATCTGAAAGATCTATTTAAGACGAAGAGAATGGTGCAAGTTTCAGTAGTTTAGGTGAAGCGATTGAGGAGATAATGGCTTTCGAAGAGGAGTGGGTCAGCCGTGACATTTGACCCTACTTTCTGGCCATGCGGTTCACCTGAGGACCTCAGTGAGGGGCTCCAGAGGCCTTCCTTGAGGTCCTCCACAACAATTACAGAACAATTTTCCATCCAGGGGGGTCGATTTTTTGGTGTCCTTAGTACCTTAAGTCATAAAGGATACATTTTCCCCCCTAGGATAGGAATGGACAAACACTTCACAAAACCCACTCGTGTTCATAGGTGTTGTAGCATACAGGGGGTGACATGCACCAGACCCGTTTAACTTAAACTCATTCCCATAGACGCCTATTTTGAAAACGAATGTGTCCAATCTCTGTTAAACTGATTCCCATAGGGGACCATTATGAGATCAGATTGGTTTAGTTTAAACGAAATCAGTGCATGTCACCCCGGGTTGGGCACTAAGTAACTGAACACGTTTGCATTTGAATAGAAACAAAACGGTTCAATGGATCTAAGAGCTATTATTTATTTATTGAAGTATATTTACAATGAAAAAATTCAGCAGAAAACTTCACTTCAGGTACAAATTGTTGCAGGGGGTCTCTAGGGAAGTCCAAAGAGGGGTCGCACAGTCACCTCCGACCTATAATTTGGCCAAAAGTCACGGCCAAAGTTGCCTCTAGATGGCCATTTGAGGAGTCGAATTCAAACGAATACAACTCAGAAACCGTTGGCCAGAGGAACCCGCAAATAACGTATTTGGAAAGTTAAGACTATCCACTTTTAAATGAGGGGTTGAGATTCAAGCTGACTCAAAAGGTCAAAGGTCAAACGGTGGTATAACTGGGAATGGTCGAATTTTTTAGAACAGTATTTCGACCGCCATTCGGGCCACAGATCCACCACAGACAAAAGCATGCAGGCGATTTTAGAGGAACTATCGGTCCAGCTATACACCAAATCTCATGGGCCTTGTACAGAGCATTTTGGAGAAAAGTACCGAAATGTGCTCGAAATTGGGGCAAAAAACGCTACTCCGCGTGTTTTTTTCTGTTTTTCTCGGCTTCAAGGCAAAAATCGGGAAATGTTCTCTGGTAGGTCGATAGGGAAGAGTCTCTAGATTGGTGGGACGCCAGAATCGTGTTCATACCTGCAAGGGTTCTTTCGGAAAGTTTATTCAAAGTTGTGCATAAAAAAAAAATCGCCCTCCACTGGCCCTCGACAATACCTTCACCAGAATGCGTCGCCAGACACATTTGGGTGAAAAATCACGCCAGATTTATTGATAGATCGATAGATATGAATCTTCGGAAGGAGTCCATGCAAAAATCACCATGATGTCTAACCGGACTCCCGCGAAATAAATTACGTTTCTGACAGGGATAAAAATCGTCCCCCCCTCGTCTCTGCCAACGTTTACGCGAGCCCTGGCTCCTCAAAAGCAAAAATCACAAAATCTTTTCTGATAGATCGATAGAAATGACTCTCTGGATGACAATGAGACTCCGCTCGTCGCTTTACTGCAGTGGGTTCGCTCAGAAAGCTTATTCAAACCAAAATGATATTTAGCCCCCCATTCAACAAAGGTGTCGAAGAAAAGGAGTCGCCTTTTCAGACGTAACATGTGAAATTTTCTCTGATGGATCGATAGATATGATTGCCTGGAGTACGTGGATACATTAATATTTACGATCTATGCTCTGATTTCTTCGGAAAATTCAAATTTCATTTCAAAGTGGTTTTTGGAACTTCGATAATGAATTAATGACTGAGTTTTTTTTATCGAGAACATTACTTGGATGATTTCATGTGTGCGTAGCGTAAAATATATTCCTGTACCCCTTTTTGTCAGAGCGGAAAATAAATCTTGAAATACTTCCTTTCCACAATCAGCCCTAAGCGGACATATTTCAAAAGTAGGATCTTTTCTTTACAAGCTATCCATCTGCTCCAATTTACAAATTTATATCGCTCTCCTTCTATTGGATAAAAAAATATTTGGGAAAATAAGCCTCTTGCCAAAAAAAAGGTGCTCTGGGGGGTTTTACTAAAGTAAAATTTTACTGAAATTAGAACTTGCAGAATCACATGCCCACCAGGTTTCAGTCCTATACGTTTGCCCTTTTCGCTTGTGAAAATATATATTTGGAAAATCCCACCCACACAAACACTATGCTTTGAGGGGATGCACCACAAAAGCTGAATTTTCTTTTTCTGCCCAATTCGCTAAGACAAAAAACTCTTTTACATCACCCCCACAAAATGTGCCCCCAGTGGATGCATTTCGAGCGTGACATTTTTCCTGAACTCAGTGTCTCAGTAGGAAAGGTTATGCCGAGTTTCAGCTTTCCATGTCTCTCCATTAGAGTGAAGCAAATATATTTCTTTGAAAACCCCAAAATATATGGATCATAAAGTTTCCACCCTATATTGATTAGATATAACTTTTCAAGAGACTGTCAGATTAAGCTAATATTTGGGAAAGGGGTTCATGAGTCAATGAGTTTTCTTGCCATACCGGAATATGGCGTTGCATGCCGTTAGAGGACGCTGATGTCGACTGCATTCCCACTTATCTACTTGCTAAGTCATTTTTCAGGTATGAGAAAAAAAACCTCTTCGGTCCATGAGCCTCTGTGCCTAATATCATCTACGTCCGAGACTCCTTTCTGACTTATTCGTTCCCTTGCCTGGCTAGTGGTACATGTTGACAGGTGGCGCTGTGGTTGAATAAGCAAAGGTAAGAGATAGAATAGAGATAGAGAATAGGAAATGGCTGAAAAAAAAGAGTGAACGTGTCTAGCATTCCCACCACTCCCGGCAAAATATGGTGAAACAGCACAGCAACGTCTGACGTTAATATGTTATTATGTATTACAACAATATAAACTCTGTTTACAGAGTCCTCTTGCACCTGCCATTCGCTTTCGCATATGCAATCACAATGCCCCCTGTCAATATGTACAAACATGTGCCAGGCAAGGGAACGACTAAGTCATAGATGCAGCTGATGTTTGACAGAGATGTTCATGGATATGACTATTCCTTAAAAAGTTATGAGCAAACAAAGTTCGATTGCTACAAGTCCTCGTCTACATTTGTTTGACCATATCTTTTGGAAGGACATTCGGACGCATATGATATTTGGCAGAGAGGCTAATGGGCCAAATAGTTTTTTTTCCTAATCTGAAAAACGACAAAGCAAGTCGGTAGGTGGCGCTGCGGTCGACATCAGCGCCCTCTATCGAAATGCAGCACCATTTTGCGGTATAGGGAAAAGACCTCCTTGACTCATGAATCTCCCTCTCAAATATCACCTGCACCTGACTGTTCATTGAATAGTTATAGCCAATCAAAATAAGGTTGCGATTTTATGATAACCCTGTATGTGCTCCCAGGGCATGTACTTCCAAAGTCGGATTTTTCTGAACTCTGTATCCGAATAACTACTTATATACCAAGTTTCAGATTTCTAACTTCTTTTGAACATGTTTAGAATTAGCGTCAGTCACAATCGTCCATGCAGATTAGAAGTTTGAGATAGATATGAGGAACATAAATATTATTAGGGAATTAATGTTATATTGCTGACAATTTTAAAATCAACGCGCGAAAAATTCTTTTTAAGAAATAAGTGTCGGAAGTTGTTTGTCACATGGTATTTTATTATGCAATGAAAAGAACTGTGCAGCCTAAACATGGACATGAGGTGGCATCTATTTTCGGAATGAATTCGTACCCTCTCCCCTCCCTTCATATAGTGGAGAACGGAGAAAACAACTTTATGAAGGATAAGATTCATTAGGTGATAAGCTATAACCACCAGCTTGGAATACGTCACTACCCTCAATCGATGGAAGTGCTCCTATAGTGGGAGGGTGCCAGGGCCGGCCTTAGGCATCTACCGTGCACTCCTGCACAGGGAGTGCCAACACCGGAGCACCATGGGACAGAATAAATGAAGCGACAACGGATGCCATGCTCATATTTACTTCAGAATCTGGGAGCCCATCCCGATAAAAAAAAAAGTATGTGTGAACAGGAGGGTGGAAGGTGGGAAGACCTTGGTAATCTCTTTGCACAGGGTGCCGAAATATCAATCGCAGGCTTGGGGGTACGAGTTCAATCCGAAAACAGTGTACGTTTTAATACTTTGATATAAAAAGGAATAATCAATTGATCACATAAAAGTTTATTCATAATCGTCGAGGAAAATAACCAATGAACATGAAGAAAGCCCTGCATTTAGAACATAAAAGGAGATTTTCTCTGATGGTTTGACGCAAGTGGGTGTCAACCTTGAGTAAAAAACAAGGGTTCAAGTCTCATTCACTCCTATTGAATTCTAGGAGCTATAATATTAAAAAATTAAAGGTGAAATTAATTCCATCTGGAACATTTAGGCCCTTGCTGATTATTCTTCCCTTTTGTCCTTTTGTCATTGATGTCCATTGAGACTCCCTCCATGAAACACGCAAGAATCACCCATTTTGATTTCCTGCAATTTTTAGAGCATTTGACACAACATGAAGCAAAGCTAGAGCTTAGATTTTCGCTGTGGCTAGGCTTCATGTTACCCATTCTACTCACCTAGTCCTTCCCTAGAGTAAGTAATTACTCTCATGACAAATGTGAGAACATGGCCTGGACCAAGCTGCATGTCAAATCCCAGGATGCTGTATTTCCTGACCAGTGTAGTTTATCTCCTAAATAGATGAGGAAATTCATGGGGTTCCTTTAGCATCCTGACAGAGACACTCAAAAAGAACCTGATCTAAAAATGGTGCTGATGCTGAAGCTGAACAGTTTCTTCCAGGATGAAAAGTTGCATCCTTTTTTTATTTCGAGAAAGTCTTGGTCTCAAATTTAAATTCTGACTGGTTTCTTGCTGATCACTCTCCACAGCTGACATTTGCCATAATTTTTTAAGAATTAAAGAATTAAGGAAACTTGCATGGCCAGAAGTTGGAGATACGTCAAGGAATCGATAGAGAAGTCTTGCAAGTGATGGATGTGTTCCTCCCACCATAGTTCAATGGCCTCCACCGACTTGTAATTTTCTTCGCAGAGGAAGAAAATATTGTGACCAGGTGATGTTCCTTCCACCTCAACCCGCTGGACATTCACGAGTGCGATTACACAGAGGGACACATTCGCTTTCTCCAGACCGCATTCTTCCATCGCGGCTTCCAGGCTTCGAATATCTTTTTCCAGTTGCTCTTTGGCGTCCTTGATATTTCTCTTTACTACATGGCTGCGGTTTTTCTCTGCTGGGTGAGTAATAAGATTCTTCACTTGTATGAAGATGGCCCCAAATTTGCGATGTATCATTAAGATATCATGCTCTCCCGACAGGATTTTTTCTGCGCCAGCCCCCACTTTCCTTGTGTTAATGAGGTGTACGAAATCATGGTTAAGGGTGATGAACGTCGGCCACCCGTTTTTTTGTCCAGCATGATACAGGTGAAGGATGAGCTCCCTCTCGGCTTTTGCTCCAGGCATCTTTGCTGCCTTGATCCATTCTTCTTCGTTATAAATGGGTGGGACCAGGCGAGTTCTTCGCTCACTTTCCCAAACAGGATATGATCTCTTAATGAGTTCTTCAGCTTGATAGATCCACGTCGATTCCCTAGTTGGTTTATTTCCGTCAGTCGTGCTCACAACTGGAATTAAAATGAGACTGCATTCATGGTATCAGTCACTGATATACCTCTAATATGACGAATAATTCCTGACCGTTTGATGAATGACTCAAAGCGTAATCGAAGTGAGATTTCTATTTAGATAATTCTACCGTATTTGGGAACAACGTATGGAATTCCGAATGTACATCACTTATATGTTTTTTTTTCATCATAACTCTATTGACATGTTCAGGTGGATGGGGGCGACACATACTGTTTGATATCGACAGTAACAAGTAAAAAATGATGTCTTCCGAAAGTTAGGGGGATTTTCATTATCCAATTCTCTCCATTCCAGAGGCAAATGGTAAGTTAGGTAAAACCATTGATGTTCGGGCAGTTAAACTGGGCGAGTCTTTCAAATCGTCATGCATAAATGGTACATGCTGGATGCTAAATTTTTAGCTGCTTGGAGCAAGACATGAATCGGTATGAGTGCGATCAAGATTTTTTAACCTTCGAAGCCTCTTAATTTCTAATAGTGCCTATTATGTGGATGTCCGAATTTAGTAAGCCCGAACTAATAACCCAATGTGTTTTACCCAATTTTGCAGGTATGAGAATCGAAAAGGGATGCTTCAAATGTACGAACTATCTTTCATATTTTATGTAGTTCATAGCGCCGAAGGCGCATTCATAACGAGTTTGTTTGCCCGTAATATGATATAGCAACAAGTTACGGCAAGGCCAAAGTAAGGTGTAGCCTTACTTTTGCCTTGCCATAGAACTGGTTCTGTATCCAAAAAAATAATTGTTTCCGCTCATAAAAAGTAATCCTATCAAATGCCTAGGTCTTGCCTGAACCCATAAATAAAATGTTTAAAAACATATAATTGTTGCCTATGTAATATTTTCAGGATATTTTTTTTAGAAATCTAGGCAAATGAAGCATAACTTCCTTAACAAAGGAGCCCGTCAGAACCAGGCTTAAATTCAGCATAATTAGTTAATCTGGCTGTTTTCAAGCATTCTATCAACATCTTCCCATACGAGTACCTATTACTAGTGTTTCCCCAGTGTGCCCATGGGGTATCCACTTCATATGGGAGTCGTATCAGTGTGGCCAAAAACTGGAGTGTTTACCCTATAGACCTGACCAAAACGATTTCGCACGGGATGAGAAAATACCGTGAAAGAACATTAAATGGAGGACACATAGACACCTCGGCAGCGAAAGAATTAACGATTTTTACTTTCGACTTCAACAGCATGCAGAATGCCTGGGCATGTTTTGGCAGGATGGGAAGAAAATATGACGAAATGTAGTTTCCGTCCGGGACATTCTTATTTTTCCTGATTTTTCATTCTCGTACACTTTCATCCATGGAAAATTAAACGATTTTTTTTCGAATACCTGACAAATACTGGAAAAAAGTTAAACGGTTTTTCGTCTGAATTTTCGTTCACGAAAACATTGCATGCCACTTTGTGCTTCCATGAAGAGAACGCATGGAAGTGCGCTGAACCTGCTGAAGAAGTTGCAGTTCTGAGGTGGAAAGCGTAATTACGGCATGCACTTTTTCGTTGAGTGAAGGATCTTCCCGAACGCAATGAAAGCTCGAGATTTTTGGACAACTCTTTTCTTCTCATAATTCCTGATAACTTATTATGAGGGAGGATTAGCACCATCCCGCCATGAAAGAAAATCTTCCCTATGACCCTTTATCGAAAATCTTCCCGCCAATGTTTTAACTATTATAGACCCTGAACACATAATTTTACGCAAGACGTACGTCGAAAATTCTGACCTTTCATTGGGTATGAAATGTCGAATTCTTCGTACAACTTTCCGGTAAGTTCATTTTTCAGGCTAAGGAGCCAAAACAACCCATCAGCATGGCTCATATGAAGGTCTCGGAGGTCTTGAAACCAGAGGTCTTCGTAATTCTGGCAGAGATCATTAACGCCAAAGACAAAAATGTGGTCAAACTTCATTCCTTGCACCTGAAATTCTTGCAACTTGGGTAGGTGCAGCTTCATGACATCTTCTGTTGCATCTCTGTCTTCCCTGTTGCTGTCTCTTCGATTGGAGTGGGAGTCTGCTGTCAAGAATTTAACAAATAGTTTCCTTTTTAGCGGGCTCTCAAGCAAATTCTTCATTTCTATTCTCTCACGAGGTAAAGATCGGTTATCGCAAAGTTCTCTAACTTCATGCCTCTCGTCAGCAGTGTTCCTTATAGTTCTGTTCTCATAGGCAGTAGATGAATTTCCCAAAACGACCTTTTCATCCATTTTCACAGACTCTTCACCAGCTATTGAATCCTTCTCAGAAACTTCAACGTCGTATTCCCCCACCGAATAAATCTTTTTTTGATTATTGTTGTCTCCTTCGTGAGTGGGAGACTCTGCAGAAATGAAACCGTATTGCAGAATCCGCGTCTTTGTTTTCAGAGGTTCATTTTTCTCCAAGGACTCCTCAAGAGATGATATCTCTTCAGATGGTCTAGTGTTCCTCTCAGAATCGTCGTGGTCTGATATAGTTTTGTTATTATTTCTGTATTCGCTATCGTCTCCTTCGTCGCGTAGAAATACTTCTCTAATGAAGCAGCCAAGAACAGCCATTTCCATTCTGTTAATTTCGCTGAGGAGCTGTGTCTTTGCCTCTTTTTTCGCTTCTCGGGTCTCTTCAACTATGGAATATTTATTTTCAGGTCGATCGCTGGTGTCATGCATTTCATGCTCCCTACACTTACAATTTTCGTGTTTTTGGATTATTGAGGAGTCTGCACATGTAACGTGTTCGTCTGCTTTCATCAACTCTTCCCCTGCTATAGATGGCTCAATGTCCTCGTCCGTCTTTTTATTTTCCTTGTTATAATTTTTATTTCTATAGTTATCTTGGTGAAGGAGGTCTGCTTCTACGTTGCTTCTCATGAGATCAATTTCTACCGCCCTCCTCTTCAATTCCTTCATTTCAATGGAATCTCCGAGAAATGAAGAACTCCACTCGTATTTTTTGGTTCGACTCCTCTTGTCATGCGTTTTTTTTCTAGTGCAGTGCTTACTTTCACTAGAGGGGACATCGGTGAATAAGGATTCGTTCATGTTCACGAATCCTTTGGCACCCACATGATCTTTCTTAGAATCTTCTCGGGGAATTCTCATTGCGTTCCCAGTATTCTGTCTATTGCTGGTTTCGTCAGCCGGCGACACTGCACTGATATAGCTGGGAAAGAGAATTTCGATCAATATCTTCAGAAGTTGCTTGATTTTAAGGATGCCTTCATGAGGTAATGATTCTATTTCCGATAGAACGTTCGGTGCTCTCATATTATCCACGTTCCTTTTATTGATGTCATTATGTGCAGTGGAAGAGATTTCACAGGTGGTTGGTTTGTCAACTGTTGAGGAATGATTCTCAACTGCAGACGCATCCACAGAAACATTCTTGGCGCCGCTATTCATATCATTCGGAGTATTTTCTACAAGGGGGAGTGCGCAAAAGGTGAGTCTCGCGTGAACAGCATCCTTAACTCTCTTTTCCCTTTCCAGTATAGATGTAGCGGTCCAAGTGGAATAGGCATCAATTGCAGATCTCACGATCCATTTCGGGATTGAATTCCTTAGCTTTTCTATAGCAGCTTCAGACGGACCAACGATGAGGATACGCTCTGGTTCGGTAATTTGAAGCTTGGAGAACCACTTCGTTAAGGCATTCCGGGTTTTTTCCTTCATTAGCCTTATATTTTCGGTTTCCGAGTCTCCTTTTATGATGCACTTGGCCGGCTCTTTCAGTGCAATGTTGAATTCTCTCTCCGTGAGAAACTGGAAGTTTGTCATGCCCTCTTCCGAGACAGGCGTAGCGTACAGAGGCGCCCCGAAACTTCAGAATTATATCAAACAAAAAGCAACTCAAAGAAGCGGTGAAGAGGCACTATTCACGAATAATAATTTAATTTTAGAAATGGCACTGTTACATTCATCTACTTTGCATGAACTATAAACTTAGAACGGAAATAATTAGCCATATGCACCAATATTCTTTGCATGGTTTGCTAGCTAAATGAGAATCGTTTAAAATGTCAGTTATCGGCGCCAATATTGTAGCCGAAATGGTCCGGACAGTTTGCTGCAGACATGAAGTCGCAAGCATCCTTGGACGAAGTACAGTTTTGTCGCAGACACCGATCGTCGCAATTCCGAGGGATATCATATTGAATATGATAAAGCTTGAACCCAAACAAGTCTTCAGCGGACTCCCTAGACGAGAGCTCTAGAATGCACTCTTCGTCAATTGCAGCTCGTGAATTAGTAAAGCTGTCATAAATGAGCATTGTGAGTCGCTCTTTTGTGCATGCCACACCTTATTATTTTCACATCTCGGCGGCTCACGCAGTAGTTATTTCATAGAATCTTTGACTCTGTGCTGTTAAAAAGTTTGCCTTCCAGGTACATTTTCTATCTTGGCAGTTGAACGTCTCTTATCCGAGGGTTCACGCAGACAATGGTTTCAAGTGGTCCAGGAAACCGTATCCTGGCCAAAAATGAATAACGGACTATTTGAAAAGTTAAAATTCAGAAAGGATTCATAGTCTTCAGCCATCTTTCCACACTAGCTCAACACACCAGGACGAAAAAACACACTTGAAAGCGTTGGCCCCCAAAAATATGCCCCCAGGGCATGAATCTAAAATTTTGCATTTTCCTGAACTCATCGTGTCGGTAGGCACGTCCATGCCACGTTTTAGCTTTCCATGTCTCTCCGTTTTATTCAAGCCACAGGACATGGAAGGCAAGAAATGCCAAAAGAAGGCATGGAGTGGCCGTGAATTGAACCCGGGCCTCACGATTACCGGTTAGATGTGCTACCATTACAGCATCGAAACGGTGACGTATAGTTGCATCTCTCGATGACATCCTTATCCATCACGATATATATTTAAAAAATTTCTCCCCCCAAAATGTGTACCCCCAGGGCATGTACCTCCAAA